>JAODJW010000001.1:51449793-51464793 GCA_026777045.1 Hyperopisus bebe
TGAAACATGCAGAGTCTGCAGCATCAAAGGGGAGCGAGAAAGAGAGGGCTGGGCGGGGGGGGGGGTAGTCGCTCTCTGCGTTCACAGCAGAAAGCTGGGGGAGGGGGGTTCAGGGGGGTCATTTTGGGTTATTTGGAGAAAAACCTATAATGTGTATATAAACAAAGACAGACCAGGATGTGAAGCGAGAATGCCGGTTAACACGCCTCATGGTCTCGTAAAGTTTTGTCTGCTTGCTCTCACCCAAAAATTCAAAGTGTGTGAGCCTTCAAAGTCTTTATGGCCTACAACCTGATTTCCAAAGCCTAAAATTCACGAAGCTTGAAACGTGCATTGCTACCCATTGGCTTTTGGTTAATAACAAAGTGGCATATTAAAATTAATGAAGCACAGCCAGCCACACATGCATTAGCAGCAGCATCACCATTCTCACTGACCAGCAATCTCCTAAGGCTTCGGAAATACAGATGGTCCATGAAACACACTTATTGTTCTATCATAAACATGATTCCTGGAGAACATTCTGAAAGCCTCTAAGAAAAGCCAAACTTGACAGTAGTAGTTTAAATCTATTGATTTCTTAACAATTACACTGACAAAATGAAACCTCAAGAACTTAAACCAGAATGCTTATGTGGTTGTGATTCCTGCGGTTTGTCTTCCTTAGTTCCTCATGCTTTACTTGGGTCCTGGCTGGATTCTCTCCAGCTCTCTTACTGTGAGGCGCTTTCCTCACAAAATGTTGACCATTGTTTCTGCTGCAGCTGTCTAAACGTATGTCAATAAAAGCAGAGGAAATGTACGCCTCAAACCTCTAAAGCTGGCAGCATATTGAAGCCTCGGAAGATCTGTATACAGACCCAAGGTGAAGCCACTTATGGCCCACAGCTGTTAAAATCTTTCAATATACCATGATTCCAGGGTAACCTGAGTGAATGACCCATGTTACGTTGGTCTGTTAGCAGAACTGAAGCATCTGAAGCTGAAAGTCGCTGGGAGCTTCCTGCATGTTTATTACCACCATACAAATGGGGAAATTCTCACATGGAGAGTCATGACAGGGACACGGGAACTCAGGGCAGAGCTGGGACAATACATCACATGGAATGCCCTGGATCCACCTGACACACATAACTTTTTACTGTTTCTGCAGAGGGGATAACTGCCCAAAGTTTGGGAATCATACCCGGTAAGAGTACTTGTTCCTGCCCCTCTGAAGGGCCAGAACCTCCATATGCATCTATGTGGCTACAGCTCGCTCGAAAGAGAGTTGCATTTGAGAAGTGGATGACTCTATCTTTTCTTTGATTCATATTTATTGTCAATTATTTCTCTTTCTGCTGCCAAAGATGCATGAATATTAATGTCTGCTTTGGAGGACTCCCCGGGGTCCCTGAACTCCATCTCTCACTTCCAAAATTAGCCTGGCAGACATTGCCTAATGACAGGTCAGAGAGCCAATCAGGAAGGGGGCAGCAAACCAGGGGTTCATCATACTATGGCAGGCGACTGCACAAATAAGTAGTTAAGCATTTAGGTTCGCCATCAAGGTGACGCAACAGACAAACCACTAAAATCACTGTTCATCTACACTGTTTCACTCTGATGATTTAAAGAATATGCCCTTCAGTGGGAGATTGTTACAATTTCCAGTGCGGATCCTAAATCTCACTGGGTGAGTGAAATATGTTCAGGCTTTTTCTCTCTCTACCAAGAAAAAACACCAACATCTTTCAAAGCAGGTTTTATATACTTAACTGTATTTGTTCATCATATAAAATGAAACACATATGAGTAAACACACTTGAATCTGCCCACTGCAGATGACCGAATAATGACCTAAACAAAGAGTCTGAATCAACGTGATTTCCATACAGAAATTCTGAAAAATCACCATTTAAGAAAATTGATTTCCTACCACAAACTCCAGCTTTGGCTTGGGGGCAACATGGTGTTGGTAATGAATATGTCAAACACAATATGCTGTCTGGAAAGAGATAACAGACCAACTGGGGGTCTTCAAATACACCATAAACATGACAGATTAACAAAAACAATCTACATTTTCTTGGCTAATGATTATAATCTTAGGTCAGGCAAAGAGCAAAATGTTGACAATCTTGAAAAAAAAATAAAATGTACTTCTGCAAGTATACTCTGCACTATATTCTGTCTGGCACTTACTGTGTGAAATACTGTGTAATTCAGAATAACAATGGCTATAAGATCTGCATTTAATCTGTTTATTTCCAGCGCTGGAACCCTTTAAATCTGTTATCCATGTCTTTATGGCCTTATATTAGTTATAGCTTTTATAACTTTTGATAAGGGGTAACGGCCTGCAAGCCAGAAATGAATAGAGAAGAAAGCTAAGGAGAAAGATCAGGGAAGGAGGAAGTGAGTGGAAGAGGACTATGAAAAATGGAGGGAAGCATTCCATCTTTAGATCTCCATGAAAAAAAGGTGATTGCACACGGATCAGGGTAATCTTGCGCAAGGCAAACCGCAGATCAGAAACCTGCCCTTAACATGGAAATGCCTACCTGTGAAAACAGGGCATTTCCCAGCTGCCTCCATATGACATCCCTCACAGATAACCTCCTCATGACACGGTGTGCAAACAGGGCCTGCACAGCTCCGCATTTGTTTACGGTGTTATCTTCAGTCACACTTAATTCACGGAAGCTGCACTATAGGTAATAGGGCTGGTGATTACGGCTCATGTCACCTTGCGGAGGACTGCCTGGCATACCGGGGTGTCTGTGAAGTTGCCCGCTGGGCCTTGCTATCCCGAAATGCACCCGTTGTTTTCCTTCTCAAGGATTTACTTACGATGAAGGAGCATATATAAAACTCTTGCAGAAGCAGCGGCATGATTTAAGCATGCAGCATGCACACACACCCTGTTCACTGAGTGATTTACAGGGCGGCGATTCTGCCAATATGAGTTACCATGCTCCACGGCATCCACAGACCTCCTTTGCTTGGTTATTTACTGCAGTCTCCAGCATTAGTGCTTTAGAGCGTAGCTTTATGCTACTGCTAAGCAGATAAGGAGCTACGCTAAGCTAAGAGGGAGGCAATCACGCCAACACAGCCGCCGATTACAGCACTCACAGTCATGAGCTCCTTCTGGAAGGACTTCCTCTCCTTCCCTTCCGAATTGTTGCAGTCCTCCTTGAACCTCTCCAGGACACAGGCCACCTTCTCCGGCTCGCTGTCAAGATCATTCCGGCTGAAGTATGTCAAAGGCAGGTTATTGTAGCCCAGTAAGTCAGCGAAGACCCTCCAGTTCCCAATGTTCTCCATCAGTATGGTCCTCACCGAGGCATAGATGTAGGTGAGGAACTTACAGGCCATTAGGATCTGATCTAACAGTATGGCAGTGGTGAGGTCTGGCCCAATGAAATGAATGGGCTTAATCTTGCCCACAATCAGAACATTTTTAGCATGAACAAGTCCTGTTCTGCCTTGGTAATACCCAATGTACCACTCTTTAGTCCACAGGTGCCCCTTTAGCTTAATTTTCTCCTCACTAAGCAGTGCAATCATGTCCCCCTTCTTATATTCCAAGAGATATGGGTTCTTGGTTTGCCTAACCACGGTTTTGATCAATTTTCCAAACTTCAAGTTGGTAACAGGTCGATCTTGAAAGATTGGGTATTTGGTAGTGATGGCCAGAGGTGACAGAAGGATCTTTCCCACTTCCTTCTTCTTCAGAAACCTTCTCTGACCTGATGTTCGTGTCCCGGTTTTGGGAGGGGGCTGTGGTGTCTGCACACAGAACTGAGCCAGGATGCAGTCCTGGATGTCCTTCACCTGGATCCTCAGTGTGAAGTCTGAGATGTCGTCTGCATTACGAGATGTGATCATGTAAACAAGACGGCTCACCTTGCCCAGCTTCACCTGGAAGCCCCTGACAATCTGTACCTGCTCATTTGCCTTGACTTCATAGTTTGACATGTTTGAGTAAACGCCGACCTGCAGATCTTGTGGCCTGGCCAATACGAATTGGTGCTTCCCCCATAGTTGCAGAGCTACAGGGGGTGCAGAATGGGCCTCCCTCCCCACCTCACTTACCAACAGCGTCTTCGGGGCACAGTCATGCCCAAAGATAGCAACTACGGTCTTGAAGGAGGGGTGGATATGCTTGGGCCCATAGACGCCTAAGGTGACCTTCTTCACTACATGGTCCCAGACCGTTGAGTTGATGGCAAGGTTTTTAGCTTGTGCCACTACAGCCACATACATGCAAGGCTCAAGGTTATCAAGCCGAACCTGGACTGTGTCCCCATACATGTAGGCCTCTTCAATGGGCACATATGGTCCTTCCTTGCAGTCACTACGGACACATGTGATCTCAGCTGCCTGCCGGCTCTCCTTCTTCACTACAACGGACACCTTCATCTCCAAGGTGACGGAAGTCTTTATCTCCATATTGCTCAGCTTCATCTCCACTACGGGGCTGACCGTGGAGCACCTGTCGGTGTTGAGTTCCAGTGGAGGATCAAGCAAGGCTTTCAATGAGATCTGCTGGGTTTCTCCAAGGGGAACATGTTCCTCTGGGACGTGAATGCTGATGCTGGTGTCAGGCAGCTGCACGGCGCCTCCAGAGCTGTCCAATCTGCACACAATGTTAGTCTCTACAGGCTGCGTCTGTCCCCAGCCTGGATTTTGGCCAAGGGAATCAAGGTCATGACATGACCGGGCCAACTTTCTGTGGTTAAGCCATGCAGTCCTAAAGTCCTCTCTACTTTGAAACTGCTCTGGGGTTGGAGATTTTAAACCAGTGAAAAAACCAGAGGAGGAACCTGGGGAACTTGCCTGGGCCTGGAGGATGGAGAGCTCAGAAAGGCTGTAGGACCGCTTGCTCCTGAAGAAGGGGTTTCCCCTGCGGAAGTTCTGTGTGGTATCTGGGTTGGGATTCAGAGATGTCAAGTCAAAGGTGCCATTAAGGGCACTGCCGTTGCTGGCGTTGGGGTTGGAGGGAGTGTCAAAGAACAGTAGATCCACAGTGCTATGTACAGCCCTCCTATTGCAATTCTGGTCCAGAGTACCTTGTGGAGGCCCAGAGAAGAACGGATTTGTAGAGGAACGGGGGACAAAGGGATTGCTGTTGCAGGGTGAGCAGTGCTTTAGGACTCCATTAAAGTCGCTGAGGAGGTCCAGCTCTTGGGCACCCTCTTCTAAGCAGTCCCCAAGGTTACTGACTGTCCCGCTATCACTCAGGATCGAGTTCCTGCAGGTGATTGGCTTCACATAGGCCGCAGGGATGTAGCCCATCTCTTTGTTGTTGTGGGCGTACCACCATTCTCCACCTGATGTGTCCAGGACAAAGAGGTGGTCACCCTTAGAAAACTTCAGCGTAGTGAAGTTGGAGGGACAGTAATCTTTAATGGCAATGACTTCCTTTGCATTCCCAAGGGAGGTTGAAGTCTCCAGTCTTAAGGCACTGGGTGAAGGCACTACAAAGACACAAATGCAATGAATAAATGCTGAGCATATATATTATTACAGAAAGTGCCACAGAAAGATCAAGCATCCCTGCATTACTTACACTGTTTCAGAATAAAAGCATGACAGAAGGCACACTTAGCACAACATTGGTAGAAGAAGAAGCTGACCTTTAACATCTGCGAGGCTGGCCTCGGACACTCCTTCACTGAATTCCATAAGCGTCCCCTCGGATTTGCACCGAGGCAGTGCATTGCTGTTGTTTGTCACTCGGATTCGGTGGGCAGCCATGTTAGTTATCGACTTTTTTAGGTCCTTTCCAATGACGGTGGGAATCTGTCATTTGAAGTCTTCCATTCTTCCTGAAAGCAGTTGGGAGGGAGGGAGCTCAGACTCCGGACAGGAATGCGACACCAGCTTGAGACACCGAGAGACACTGCAGTAATTAATTACAAAGATGATTAAGGTCTACACTACCTGAAACTGCGACTCTTATTGATGGGAAATGTGTCGGCCCAGTGCAGATAGCATGCGGTACAAGCTGCATGTCCCGTTTCTTTTCACCTGTCACTGCAGATACCAGCTTCGACCTCGTCCCTACTGGGGCATTAATAAACTACATAAAAAAGCAATCTGTCATCATTAAAATACCAGAACGATCAGTCAGTCCGACACCACACCTCCTCCAGGTTATAAATAGGGGTGCTGTGTGGCTCAGCATTTTAACATACTGTGCTTATAATCAAAAGGTCATGGGTTCAAATCTCAGGGTTAACACTATGGCCCTTAACCCCCATTTGTTTCAGGGACTGTCTTTTTGAAATATGTATGTTCAGTGTGACAGTATTTTTACTGAAATATGGGGAACAAAGGAAAGGATTCAGGTATAACGTTTACGGTTACAGCTTGGGAACGCAAATGTTTTCCGTGGAAAACAATGGCATGTTGTGACTTGATTTTCCTGCTGGAATGGTTGATGCCAAGGACTAGAGAGACAGAGGCCGTTACTTGCCAAACTCTGACTCAGGGCGGAAGGCCTCCACCTTGTTTCTGTTGCTGCTCTGAAAGAGGGCAGAACCCTGTTAATGACACTTACTAGATCCTTGTGGAGATAACTATATAACTGGAAGGATGCATAAGAAACATGAAGATGGCCGAGGGTTGGATTCGATGGCCAAGACATCCCCATCCTGCTTTGCCAAATGAAAAAAGAAAATTGTGCCCACAATTCCTTAAATATTTTAATGGCCATAAGTCCCAGAGCTATTCTTTTCAATTTTATTCTAACATTTACATTGCAGGGACTGCATAAGCACCATCCCTGTATTTACAGTACCACCCCATTTGAACCCGTGGAAAGAAAAAATTTCCCAGAGAATTAAAAAAAAAAAATCAAGCCAAATAAATCTTCACAGGTGCCTGAATATGTGTAATATGTCAGTTAGGGGGGGACCTGAAGCTGGGACTGTTCTTTAGAAGGAAACTGCAATTAGAAATATATCATTGTAAAAAAAACAAAAGAAAAATGGTAATGAATGACAGTTTCGAAAGTTGAAAATCAGTCCGTTTTAGTGTTACAAATAAACACCTTTGACAGGCAGTAATCTGAAGAGGGTGGAGCTGAGTCAAAGTTGATTACCGCCCACACGTGTCAGCACTATCACAGGTATTTGTACTGCTTCTGACAACAAGGAGATTGTGTGTAATCACCGTTATTACAGATTACAGAGAAGCAGAACTGGCATGAATGATGGGGTCTTCCAGCAGACCAAGGCAGCAATCCAGAGGTATGCACCTCACAGAAGGGCGTACTGTGTGGGATAGTGTGGTGAGCCGAGGCTGAAACTGATCTCACACCTTCTCCCTCTCTCCACTTTAATGCGACCGACCCAGTAACTGATACAGGAATGTTGTTTTTACATCGTAGACACAGATGACTGCTCATCTGTGAGCGAAGCACCGATCAAAGGGAGTTTTCTTGTGTGCTGATAATCACATTTTCCATCCAGGAAAAATGCCCCTACGTAACAAAAGCAGTAGATTTATGTCCGCCTTAAATGATCTCAAGTAATACCGTCATCTCTAAGCACTTCAAAAACAGAAATTTCAGCTCAAATTCCTGACAGATCCCCCTGACCCCCATCTTGTATTATGGCCCGTAGGCCTTTGAGGATATGTATTTCATTGCAGTGGGGTTCAGAAAGTTGAACTCTTCAGATGTTTATTACTGATACTGAGGACATAGCTGGTGCCCCGCAGGTACACGTTTTGATGGTGAGGACGTAAAAGGATGTGATATCCCAGGGCACATATTGAGTCCCCTGATGCATTTGCCAAAGAATAAAGCTCAGCAATTGCAGAAGAGCTGAAATGACCGAAAAACCAGATACACCCTGGTACGTTAGATAGTGGGAATGTTTTAAATGGCATCAGCCTGCAGAAGAGAAAATAAAAAATTCAGACAAATGAAGAAGTCTGCTGTACAATTGGATCCTGTCGAATCATATTGATCTACAGACTGAACAGTCAGTGGAGCAGAAAACGGCCTCAAAAAGCAGGACTGTCGGCTGTCTGCTGTTCTGGGGATAAATTATGGGTAGAATGAATAGGTTGAATTAGACTGAGGGCTCTGGAGATGAAGTCTACAAATGTTAATAATGTGCTCACAAAATACCCTGGGGGCCAGGGGGGTATAACAGAACGTTGGGCAATTCACTTTGACACTGAAGCTGACACTGAACTTACAGTGTTTCAGTGTAACACAGCTTGTGTGTACCACCTGACTGATACTAACACAGAGTGTGTCACTAATACAGCTCTGAAAATCTGACTGATACTGAACACAGTGTCTGTCACTGTAACACACCTCTGAACATCTGACCGATGTGTCATTGTAACGCAACTCTGAACTCCTGAACTATACTGAACACAGAGTGTGCATCTCTGAGTGTCTGTAGTATACTGGACGCAGCATGTTTAACACAGGTCTGGCTGTCCATGCAGACCAACCACCCAAGTGTCCATGTGCAGCATCAGCACCTTCCTTCACCATGGGCAGGAGGCACCAGGACCTTCTAAGAAACGCATGGAAGTGAAGATTACACAGCTGAAACTTCAAAGTGCCCCCCTCCCTTCCTAGCCATGCTGCAGGTATTGCATGGCCAGCGCAGATAATGCTCAGAGACACATTTGCGGCCTTTGAGAGCCGCACCTCACCTGCGACATTAATTAGGTTGCACGCTATTTCGTCCTCGCACCGAACTGTACACTGAGTCAATCACCCAATTAAATCCATAGTGACAGCCTGCATCATAGGAGCAGCAAAGCTCTTATTTACAGGGATCTTATCATTGTCAAAACCTGTCACACAGACACACAGAAGGCCATAGGCTGGTGTGTCAGCCCCCAGGAAGACAGACACTCCACCATGATAAAATGTCCCCCTCCTCACTCCCTGGGACTAGCCATGCTGTTGTACCCGTATACTCATATGTACTGTGTTTATAATGATGCAAGCTGTGAAACAACAATATAATTAGTGAATAATAAACATGGGAACAATTGCAGAAACAGATGACTAACAGAGTCAGCTCTGCCGCTCCACAAACAGGTGATGCAAGGTAAAACCGAAACAACGCTGTGACCCTCCTCCACCAGCGCAAAACAGAACCATGCTTGATTTATGGAGGGGACAGACGCCATTAGTCACATGACTTATTAGCGGAGGAGTGCCCGCTGTCTGCCTGGGGCAGATAAATCAGGGTACAGCGCCGTACAACCTGACCTTGCCGGGAAAAGTCACAGATCCTCTACTACCACATTTACCAAACACATGCTGATTAAGCCCGGGGTAATTAAAAATGATGCGTGAGGATGGGGGGTGGGGAGGTTCAGGTGGACTCTGACAGTTGGTCTTATAGATGAATGATATCTCATTGTTACATGCACCCAACACCACCCAGTGGGGCACTGCAGTTAAGTATTTTGTCACATTGCTGTTAATAGGCTTCTCGGCTCAAACCTGACCTAGTACCTTAAGGCTACCCTAGCTGAATCCATGGCTGTGACCTTGCAAGGAGAAACGTATATGACAGACAAAAGGTCTCTCTCTCTCTCTCTCACCCACACACACACACACACACACAGTTTGTGATTATATCTTTGTGAGGACTCTCCATTCATTTCTATGGCTCTAAACTCTAATCTAATCTAAACTAAAACTCTAATCACAACATGACGACCTTGACCCCTACCCAGCCCTATCCTTAACCCTAAGTAGCCAAACAAAGTACAAGGCTTTGGGCATTTTTACTTTTTTGATTTCATTCACACATCTTTGTGGGGACCTGAAAAATGGTCCCCACAATGTCAAATAAACCAGGTTTTTATTACATTGTGGGGAACACACACACACACATACACTAAAACAGGCATGCAGATTAAAACAAACAAATGTTTTAATATGCATGTGCATTAAGAAGCAGCAGCATTCCACAGAAAGACAGACAGGTAGGCAGACCAACAGGCATTCAGGCAGGCAGACCTGGAGACAGACAGGTGGACAGGGAGGCAGGCAGACAGACAAACAGGCCGACAGGGAGTCAGAACAGATAGGCAAACAGGCAGACAGACAAGCAGGTAGGCAAACAAACAGATAAGCAGGCAGGGAGACAGACAGACAGCAATCTATCAGACCTGAGCATTTTGTCTCAACACATGTTGATTGTGTTGGTCTCATTCCCGGTGTTTGGCGTTTGACTTAAGTGGCTCTCAACAACTCCACACAAACAAGGGTGTGGGAGTTAACATGTGGGTTGGACTCCTCCCACTGAACGTGTGCGTGACAGTAAGCATACAGTGAGAGCACATATGATAATTAGCACTCTCTCCTAGTCTCTGGGTCCAGGCCTGGCGAGGGTGGGGGCCACACAGGACACAGAACCAGGAGGGTCCATCTGAAATGTCCCCAGGCCAAACACCATAACCAGATAATTACAATCTGGCTTCCCAAGGAAAAGGGCAACAAGCTGCATGACATGAAACGTGGTGCAAGGCTCCTGTCTCTCCCTTTTGCTTGTGGCCTGTGGATGTTTGACATCCCCTGGGTCTATTCTGGAAATGCTTTTTTATTATTGGTGGGGCAAAATATTAATACATCATGTTTCCTTCCAGGAGAAACTTCCTGTCCTCTGTGTGGGGTTATGTAAGGAAGACACGTAGCACTGGAACCAAAAACAAACACGTCCGTGGACATTGAGGGCAATAGAGTCATTCCAGCATGGCTGGAACAGCACACAAGATCTGAACTGGCCAGCAGAACAAACAGAGTTGCCCGACATTGTTCCTAAAGTTTGCACAGCACCAGACCAGGAAGTCTGTTACTGCCTCTCAAATACACATGATGTTTGGATTAGCAACTGGGAGGAAAGAGAGAGAGAGCATCCGCATCAAAAATCCCATGAAAGGCTTTTCCTGTAAACCGTATTGCATCTCCAGGCTTACATGATCTACCCATTTCAACCCCATGAGTGCACTAATATCAGCCCCGACAGCACCTAACATCAGCCTTCTGAACATGTTTATACCAGCCCCTACAGCACCTAACATAAGCCTTGTGAGCATGCTAACATCAGTCCCATGAACATAATGGCCACTTGGTGAGCACGTCGTCAGTCGGGTGAGCATGCTAAGGTCAGCCCCATGAGCACGCTAATGTTAGCCCCGTGAGCATGCTAATGTCAGCCCCATGAGCACACTAATGTCAGTGCAGAAAGCACAGTAATGTTACCATCAGTCCCATGAACAGGCTAATGTTAGCCCCTGGAACACCTAATGGTACTAAGGTTACCCCCATGACCACACTAACGTCAGCCCCATGAACACGCTAATGTCAGCCCTGTGAGCATGCTAACATCCAGCTCATGAACACGCTAACACTACCTTTGTGGGTATGCTAACATCAGCCTCATAAGCACAGTAATGTCAACCCCATTAGCAGGCTAATGTCAGCCCCCATAATACCTAACAGCAGCCCCATGAATGCGCTAACAGCCATCTGATGAGCACGCTAACGTGTGCCGTTTCTATGCACACTTTGTGTTCAGCGCTTACTTCTAGCAGCGATCATAGCACATTATATCTCGATGTAAAAAGTCAGTGAGCTGCTGCCCAGGCCTGAGTTTGTAAAGACTGGAGGATATATAATCTGAAAGCTCCCGTCCGGCAGCAGATGGTCTGATAGTGAGCAAATTAGAATAAAAGTGGCTGAGGCTCTGTGCAGTAGAGGGGATAGGTCCTGTTTCACAATATGTAGCAGCTTAATGCACAGAAGCATTGAAAATGGTAAGAATTTTCAGCTCTGAAGGGTTCAATTTAGATGCAAGACAATAAATATATATGCTTGATTACCTGTCCAGCCAGCTACTGTTATCTAACCTGAGATAATGAAAGTAAATGTCAATACCTGCATGAACATGTTTAAGTTAATGCATTAAGACCTTTGTGAGAAACTTTTAACACCAACATATATATATATATATATATAGAGAGAGAGAGAGAGAGAGAGAAAGAGAGAGGGGGGAGAGAGAAGGAGAGAGAGAGAGAACAGTAGAGTATGTGGAAGCTTATTAATGTATCAGACTGACAAACTACTCTATTTAAACTATTTCTGCCTGCGATGATACAGGTCCTGATTTAAGGATATGTTCCCCTACTTAGCAAATCCCACAGTTTGAAAAATGGCGACCTGCGGAATCAGCTTAAAAGTAGCAGGTACGTTGAAGATCAGGAATCCAAACCTACAACTAAGACTTCACATTCTGCTGGTTGTTTCCAGAAACTCTGCGAATTTTGGGAATGCCTCTCAATTTACACAGGAATGTGGAGAACCTCATTAGCAATCCTCTCCATATTTCCTTTGATGGTCTCGTCACAGAAAGAGATGATAAACTTCAGAAAGTGAAACACCATAGCCAACTGGACAAAAGGCCATTCTCCTCACCTCCGGACCACAGCAGACAGTTCTGGGCAGAGGGATGTACTGAAATACTGCATTAGGGGTTGTGTGGGGTCATGTTATAACAAAAAACATCCTAACAGACCAGCCAGCAGCAGGGTTTAGGCAGAATAAGTGACGAACACAAACTTTATCCCACATGCCTATAATATAAACCTGCCAGAAGGTCCTGACATTGGCCATTATTCGCTTGGTTCTCTTAACCTGTCCTGTCCAAAATGACTCAAGCATGACGAGTGTCAAGTTATGGGCCATGGTGTGGGGGGGCGGCTACAGGGCGTTTCCCTACTGGAGAGGAACCACTTCTGGGGAAGGCGAGAGGAAATGCCTTCCCATTGAGGAACAGCCAGAACCCCCACCCTGCGTTTGTTCTCCCAGGCATTTATGGGAAGAGCCTGCAGATTATGTGAAACATTACAGACTCACACCATGGTGCGTGTGACAGCGGCCTCTGGTAAATCCTACTCCCGCTTGCACAACCAGTGCTATATAGTTTCTGTTTTAGCAGCGTACCTGTTTATCTGCTTGTACAGTGACAGTAAACAGGAATCAGTAATCTGGGCATGGTTAGAGAGGTCTCCTGGGTGTTGTTCTGGCCAGCACCTTACACACGAGGATCACCTGTTTCATTCACATCTTTTAATTAGTCAGTGTTCTACAGTGGAATCACGACCTTGTCCAAATCCCTCAACCTTATCCTGAGCCAGTCTGTTCTGCACTTATTTAAGTGAAGTAAGTACAATTGAGAAAGCAGGGTCAAACAGTTAATGGAGCAACTGGGGGTTAAAGGCTTTGTTCAGGGGCCCAATGGTGATATAGCTCTGTTGACCCTGGGATTTGAAATGGCAACCTTCTGATCACAGACACAGAGACCTAACCTGCTAAACCCCTCACCATTCTACAAAGACGATTTTAGTCAGTCTCAAAGTGACTTCAGGGTCTTGATTCGCCTCCCCAGCGATGTCTGACAGCACTCAACTGACAGGAAGGGTTAGCATACATATACAGACACCTTGAGACATGCAGGGTAATGGTTTTACAAGTGGAGGTAAAGCCAAGTTCATGCTACACTATTTTAGCCCCAATTGTCAGTGTTCAATCTGCCCTGGCAAATCGGCGCTAAATTGTTATGTGTGAACTGTTCAAAGACGCGACCCAGTAGAGTCACCGATGCATAGCAGATAGCCGCCAGATATCTAGCAGGCTAAATATCTAGATCTGTTGTCGACTCCAAATCCTGTAGGTGTGAGAAGTGTCGTGGCTACAGTCAATGACAGTGCAAGACACTGAGTAAGACGAAATCCGAGGAAGTAAAAAATACTGAGGACTTCACCTTGGTGTCCTAAATGGTAGGTATGGGCATGTATGTATATGTGTGTGTGTGTGTGTGTGTGTGTGTGTGTGTGTGTGTGTGTGTGTATATATATATATATATATACACACTACCAGTCAAAAGTTTGGTCACACATTCTCATTCAATGGTTTTTCTTTATTTTTATTGTTTTCTAGAGAGTGGATTAATGCTGAAGACTTCAAAAGAATGAAGAAACACATGTGGAATTATGGAGTAAAATAAGTGCTAAATAACCATAATATGTTTTATATTTTAGATTCTTCAAAGTAGTCACCTTTTGCGTTGATGACAGCCTTGCACTCTCTTGGCATTCTCTGTCAGATTCATGAGGTATTGACCAGGAATGGTTTTCAATGAACATGTGTGCCTTGTCAAGAGTTAATTTGTGGAATTTCTTGCCTTCTTAATGTGTTTCAGACCATCAGTTGTGTTGTGCAGAGGTAGGGTTGGTACACAGTTCTACACAGTGAATAGCTCTATTAAACTACTATTCTGCTCCACATTATGGCAAGAACCACTCAACTAAGTAAAGAGAAATGACAGTCCATCTTTACTTTAAGAGATGAAGGTCAGTCAATCCAGAAAATTGCAAGAACTTTGAATGTATCCTCAAGTGCAGTTGTGAAAACCATCAAACACTATGATGAAACTGGTTCTCATGAGGACCACCCCAGGAAAGGAAGACCAAGAGTTACCTCTGCTGCAGAGGATAAGTTCATTATAGTTACCAGCCTCAGAAACCACACATTAACAGCACCTCAGATTAGAGCCCAGATAAATGCATCACAGAGTTCAAGTAGCAGGCGCATTTCAACATCAACTGTTCAGGAGAGACTGCATGAAGAAGGCCTTCATAGTCAAATTTCTGCAAAGAAACCATTACTGGGGAAGAACAACAAGATGAAGAGACTTTCTTGGGCCAATAAACACAAGGAATGGACACTGGACCAGTAGAAATCTGTACTTTAGTCTGATGAGTCCAAATCTGAGATTTTTGGATCCACCCGCCATGTCTTTGTGAGACGCAGAAAAGGTGAGTGGATGGTTCCTACATGTGTGGTTCCCACCATGACGCATGGAGGAGGAGGTGTGATGATGTGGGGGTGCTTTACTGGTGACACTGTTGATGATTTATTCAAAATTCAAGGCACACTTAACCAGCACGGTTACCACAACA
>JAODJW010000001.1:51466748-51485359 GCA_026777045.1 Hyperopisus bebe
CGGAAAAAAACCCAAAAACCCCCCCCCCCCCCCCCCCCAAAAAAAAAACACGGAAAAAAAAACACTTGCCTGGGAAACAAATGTACAAAAAATTAATAGAATTACACAGAAAGTGGGAGATGAAAAGATGACAGAGCTATTTATGGAATCACACTGAGTATGGAGAACAGATGATGGCTTCGGACAGCTTTGTTTCCCCTCCACTTCAGAGAGTGAAGGGCTCCGGGTGCAAATAGCTAGCACCACTCAGACCACACATTTATAAGCGGTCCCCTGTCGGCAACAAACAGTCACTACACTCGGGGGTGGGGCAGGGCGCTTCCCAAAGTGACTTTTTGAGCAGGGCCCCAGAAACAACAAACCTGACCCTGGAGACAGGAACATGGTTTTTGCGGTTTGACGTTTGCTCATCTGTCCCAAAAACACATTTCTCTTCTTTGATCTCCTTTCCACATTGGAAGCTCTGGCAGTTACTGATATTCACAGCAGTTTTTTGGTCGCCACTTTGAGGGGCCAGTAAGGAGACCGGTTACTGTATTGTGCTTCTCTGTGCGTTTTAGTTTAGTCACCCATCACACTGCAGTGGCCGAATCAATATCTAAGGAATACAATCGCCCTGTCAATCAATAAGACCGCGCCGTTTGCACTAACCATCCAATTATACTTACGACTAGCCAGCTGTCTTAGGGGTGGATTGATAACTCAGTGCCCCGGCCATTAAACCATCACCCCCATTATCCATCACGCTAAGGTTACCCGCAAAGTAAAATCGTCGATAGCGACAGCATATAAGCATGCCGGTTTGCTCGCTGCTGTTTGCACCGCGTGGCGTCCCTTATCTCTCCCCAGTCGCAGATAGCCACTGCTGTACTGTAGCTAGAACAGTGATACTAATGGCCCCTGCTACGGTACTTAGCACAAACCCCAACGTGAGGGCAAGACGACTGAACGGGAAGTCACAGTCCCACAATAACGGACAAATTGTCAACAATAACGCTGCTACAATTAAATGAAGGTTAAGACCATTATGTAACACAATCAAGGATAATTATTACAGTGCATATCTACGTGCTTGTCAGTCGTACATCTACTTACTTTGCATAGCAAAGTGGAAAAGATTTTTTTATTATGATTAGTCGCCATTGTTCCGTCTGTCATCTATGTAAAGTATGGAAGCTGATAACTCCGAAAACAGGGAGCAGAATCAGGTCTCCGTATGAACATAAAAATGAATTTTCATCCACGAAGTGATTTCCTTCGGCTGTAACGTTTCGACCAATGGCGTCTGCACAGTAATTGGTAGTAGCAGCCTGTCTGAGACAGAAAAGTAGTCTCTGGAGCAATTTTGGCCGTTTTCTTCTTCAGTGAAGAAGACAATTGTAAAAAATGACCAGTAATTTAGGAACCTGTAATATTATTATATTGGTGATGTCATGCATAGAACGCAATTAAAAATGAAAATAACTAATAAACAAGACAAAGGCAAAGCAGTTGGTAGATAATCTCGAATAACATCATCCTTAACTGTAGGTGCAGCAGAAGGTACATATTTCAAAAAAGATTTACACAAAATTGCGCTTTTGGGGGGTAAATAGTACGGGGCGTGTCGTCCGATAATCTCTAAATCGGGAGGGGATCTTTGTTTACATCCCTTCATTTAAAATCCAGAAAGCAGGAAGTTTATTATTAGGGGAAGCAGAGAGGCGCACGTAGCGTGGCTACGAGCAACTTCTCACATGCAAATGCACATTAATACATACCGCTACATCATGTGTAAAATATACGATAGATGCATCACATACAGACACAATTTTACTATGTATATGTATACATGAATATGTAATATCTATAAGTTATAACTTTCTATCACTCATATACCTGCATAGGCTATATAAACGCACCATTAAAGAAAGCGGAGACAAGCCGCTTATTAGGCTACTGGCATGTGTTGAACAAACGAAGACAGTTTCGGCTGATGGTAGGAAGTTACCGAGCCTCATGTCAGTCGTGGGATGAAGCCACTTTTTTGGTGCCGTCCGATGAACCGCAGGTTACATGCGAGAAGCAGATTGTCCTCCTCCAAAGTGCAAGGCAGTGCTGTCCACCTACTCACTTCCCTACCTACCAATGCATCGTTCGCATTAACAACACCTCTCTCAATGAACTTCCCACACGCTGCTATATTGCAGCCCCTCTACCGGATTAAACAATCACCGCTACCAAGGTCCCGCAGCAGTGCCCCGCAGACCTCACGTCCTGTCCGGCGACACTCACCGGGGCAGACGTGGTTAAGGGGATCGCATCCTCTCCAGCTGAACAGCAGCGACACCGAGTCTCGGCGAGTACTCGGCCGTCTGCGTTTAAGGGGAGGGCGGCAGCCCTGTGATGTCACGCTGGAGGAGGGGACTGGGACCGGTGCACGGGGAACGGGGAACTGGGACCGGGGGCTCGCTGGTGCCACTCAGCCCGGTGTCCGGTTACACTTGCAGTTGCGAGTGGCGACCCGCAGGCAGCATTTCACCCTTTCTGCGCAATGTATCTTTTATATAAATCCGCGTTCATGCCATTGTGTGGTAGATTATTTCCCAGGAGGATTGCATGAAAATAGCAGAAAAATCCGCAACTAACAAAAGTTCATAGCAAACATTTTAAATGCTGAGGTAATTAACCTTTGTTAATACAGTGTTCCTAAAAATATGCTGATTCGTGTGACTAATGATGCCCCTGACCCTTATATCCAGAAATAACATAAAAGTAACATGTAACCCATTTTCAATAGATAGGCCAATTGAAACCCGCAACTCTCCCACAATGCCACATTGTTCACAAACCAAAACTTCTATCACAAAGGAAAGTATGTTTGATATATTGAGGGTTAAAAATAAAAGAGAAACAAACAAAGCATTGCCTACACAACATACATATTGCAAAAACAGTGTCTCCCTGTGTCAGCAAAATGCAGTCGGTCTGCCAGCTGTAATAATTAATTACCGGTGTTAATAAAAGTATAGTTCCAAAGTGAGATATGACCTTGAAAACATCTGCATACTGTTGATTAGGTATTCACAGCTAATGCGCCAATGCCTTACCATGTGTCTGCAAGGACACCAGCAAGATTTTAAATGCTATATTAAATAAAACATAGGCTTCTGTATCTATTAATTCAGGAGAGTGATTGTGACGACAGACAGCGGTAGCATGGAGAACAAGGTGACAGGCTGGCTTGTTTTATGCAGACCACTTTTTTTTTTCCAGCTCAATTATTGAGTAGTAGGATGATGGGTCTGACGGACCAGAATGGGATTCAATAAATCCAGTTCAGTGTCAGAATTAATAACCAGTACAGGGTCACAGACGTCCTGTGGCATATCCCAGGTTTAATAGGGCACAATGGTAAGGGTGCACCTAGGTCACCTTTTATCATTATTATTATTATTATTATTATTATTATTGTTGTTGTTGTTGTTGTTGTTGTTGTTGTTGTTGGTGGTGGTGGTGGTGGTGGTGGTGTTATAGTTGTTATTGTGCTTCCTTGCCACCCCTCTGTGCACTTAATGTTCAGCCATGAATTGAAGCCCTTTCATGGCTGCTCTATGACTGATAGGCCAGCAGGAGGCATGATGGTTAAGGAGCTGGACCTGTGGCCATGATGAACTCTTTCAGAGGGTGACTTTACCTGTCAATTTGCCGAGGGGAGGTAAGAAGAGACATGAAGTATCGGAGCTCTACTAATGCTTAAACCACCAGGGAGGGTCACCCTTTCCTGGGTGGCCCGTGAGACACTGTCATGCTAAGCTGCCATGTGAAACCAGCTATAAGACAAAGCCACCCCCATCCCCCAGATTCTACCCCCATCTACCTGCTCATCCGCTCATGGAATGTGTGTTTACAGTGGCAACACAGCTGTAACAGAAACACATGGGACAGGGCGACCGAAGACGACGCCGATCTGTGAGTCTGGGAATGGCTTAGCAGGGAAAATGGCACTATTTAACATTCCCTCAATCATCTCCACTGAGGATGCAGGAATGAACAGAAAGACATTTAGTTATGATTATATTATTATATATAATGCTGAGCGATGACCTTTTTAGGAAGCCAACACCTCTGATTGGCCCTCATTAGAGCCCTGTAATTATTATGGCAGGCTATGAGTCCCGCTCGTGGGAGAAATCTTCCTTGGTGCTTGATGAGAGGCAGGAATGGTGCAGGGACTGGAGTCAGGATGGTGATTAAATGTCAAAGATCACAGCACGAGGGCTGACAGGATGGTGATTGGTCGCACGTGACAGACAGTCTGTCAGCCTCCTCACCAGCAACTGGGGCTAAAAAGATCAGCAAGACTCCCAAGAGGGAAACCTGGGTTTCAAGCTGCTGTGGACACAGATTCCGGCACAATGTCCAATAGAGACGGAGATCTTTCTGCGTGACAGGCCCAGAGAAATTCCACAAATGCTGATTGGCAGCCTTGCTAGAGGTATCCCATCATTCTTGTTACAGTCTGTCTCTTACAGCAAAACACCCATACAAATAGTCTGGTTTTGTTATTGTCAAACAGGATCAGGGTGACTGTTTATGGCATAATAAAGAACAATTAGGTCAATATAGGATATTGGATAAAAAATGTGCCAGCGGTTATGGGAGGAGTTCCTTGATCAAGACTGGGGCTTTCATGTTTCATGTCTCTGTTTTTTCCTGCTGACAAAACCCATTAGCAAATTTAACTGATACCATACCGGTTCCGCCCATAGAAACCTGAGCAGCCTGTGTGGTTTTGGGCTTGTGTTTTCCTCCTTCAGAACATCACTTAATGGCCACTGTGTTTCAAATACACAAATCCAGACTTACACAAAAAATACCCGAGACACAGTATATGGAAGCACTTGCGCAAAAATAGTCTGTTGCATGCAACCAGTCACTCACCTTCCAGCCCTCTCTGTGTCCTTTTACATACTTAAGCTTTATCTTTTAATTTATTTAATACACATTCTTTAATCTGGATTATTTTTGGCTTGTATGTTTTTTGCTATAAGGTGTCTTGAATGGTATGTGAAGGTCAATCCAACTTGTACTGCTCAAAAAGTCTGGACACACCTACTGAAAATCATTTATTTTTCACTAAGAAAGCACTCCTCAAGGTTATGCAGCAAGTATTATCTTGTGAACAAGAAAAGAGAGGAGGGCTGTGGCAGATCACTAGGTCCCTCCAAACCCCCAACCTAAACCCCGTTGAGCTGATTTGGGATGAGCTGGATCAAAGAGTAGGAGCAAGGCAGTCAACTTCTGCCCAGAACTTGTGGAAACTCCTTCTGGACTGTTGGAGAAGCATTGCAGGTGGCTACATCTGGAAGCTGACTGAAAGAATGCCAACAGTCTGCAATGCTGTCATCGAAGCAAAAGTGGGCTTTTGAGGGCTGATGAGTATATAAAACTTGAGAGAATGTTGAGATGTTGAATATTTTTCTTGGTCGTTGCAATGTTTGATATGTGTTACTTAATTGTCTCAAGGCTTTTTATTATAACATAAATAACACTGCTAAAATAAAGAGAAATGCATTAAAAGGTGTGTCCAGATTCTTGATTGGTACTATATGTAAAATTTTACTTACGTGACGGTATGTAGAACTGGATATTATGTCATTTGAGCACTGTGTTGTATACCACATTTAACTGAATTTGTCATGTATTATTTAACAAATTCTGGCAAAAAAACAAGTGTGAGTGCACAGTATATGACTTAAAGACTCAGTGCTGGAATTTAATAGTGTCAGTTGATGATCCTGAGAGTGAGAGAGAATTTAACTGACTTGCGTGGATTCCACCAGTTTAAACTTGTCTGATGTCCTGCAGAATGGCTGTTTCTGCTGAGGTGCTCAAACAGTGGAACAGACGCACAAGCGAACAAAGCATGCTGTTTCTGTATCCTGTGGCCATCAGCGGAAATGGCTACGTCGCATACCTTTGCTGTTATGCATCCATCGGAGCATGTGGTGTACGCAGGTGCAGCACACATAAACAACAATAAATGGTTACACTCTGGCATTAACAAAAACGTCCTTGGTGATCATGTGACCCGGTTGCTAGCGTGGGTCTAGGTCTAGAAAGCCATGACCTTTATTCCAAAATCTTCATGACAATACTGTGTAGCCTGTCTTTAAAACCATTTCTGCAGGACAAAGGAAAAGGTGCTGGGTGAGACAGCTTCGGGGGGGCATACCCTTTCTTAAAGAGGACATCACTCCTGTGTGGGACTCTTCTGTTAGAAGATAAGGGCAGGGCTGTGGACAGGCATTTCGCTTTAAGAAAGATAAAAGAATTGAGGGAGGGGGTGCAGCGTGTGGCTCAGCAGGTTGGCAGGTGCCTGTGATCAGATGGTCACCAGTTTAAATCTCAGGTTGGTAGAGTGAAGTCGCCATTGGCCCCTGAGCAAGGCCCTTGACTCCTAATTGCTCCATGCACTGGCTGACCCTGCCTTCTCAAAAGAAGCGTATATTGCTTTGAATGAATGTGTCTATTAAATAAATGTAGAAATAGAATAAAACTAGCATATTGGGTCAGGTAGGGATGTGCTTCAGAAAAACACAAGCATTTACCCCCCCTTCCCCCCATAGGGCTGTCCAGATTGCACTCAATTCAGCACAGGGAGTATTAAGAAACCCACCCATATATTGCAGTTAAGGTGTCGAATGAAACCCGTTAAAGCTAAGGGTAGGTGGAGGGACTTCACCCATGGACAGAATAGATGAAGTCATTTATTAGTTTCTCCAGCCGAAAATAGCTGCCCATTAAGCTGTCAGCCTGAACGTGGGATGCTGCAAGAGGCTGGTCTCAGAGCTGCGTGGTGAGCAATAACTGACAGGGCACCGTCACTGTAATTACACAGGTCCCATACATTTTCCATACATTTACTTGATTTTGCTTCATTTCGGGGTTAGTCACATTTCTATAAATCCTTCCTTAAATGAAGCTTTGAGTTTCAGGGTTCATTTAGGCAGATGAGGAGCAGTTATGTCTCTTTTTCTTCAGAGCTCGGCACGACGGAAACACACCAGCACAGTTTCAATGCTCTTATGGGTACAAATGAGCCAGGGCCTTGGGGCATCCCACCGCCTGCAGAGGCCCCCATTTAAAACACCATTAAAAGTGTAAGGTGTCCCCCCTTCCCCCCGAAGCATTTGCCTTCGGTATAACTTCTCATCCATGTTCGATCGAGGACAAACCCCCTCCCAGGTGCTCTCCACATCCCCTCTACCTGGTAGAGGATCCCCTCACTTTTTCTTTTTCACATGAGTTTCCCCGTCTCCATGGTGAAGTGGAGCATGGGCCCCCTTGTCCCGCCCACCATCTCCCACCCCTGGACCCCTGTCCATCTTCATGCTGATCAGTATTCTGTCCTTAGCGGCAGAGGCGGGGCACAAAGTTCTTATACAAACCCCCGGCGAGACGAAACCCGAGGTGCAGGGTGGTCAGACATCGTCCTTTGAAAATTAAAACCCTCTTTCTCATTTACTGCTACAATTACAAAGCCTCTGCTTGCCACCATGGCCCCCATGCGTCTCTGACATCCCAAATCTGACGGCAGAACTTCCTTCTGAATTCTCTGGCGCTCCAGCTGAACAATAGCAGAGACTTGATCAGACAACGGTTACGTCACGTAGGAGCTAGACTGACTGTGAATAGGCCTCTTTGGATTAGCCCACACTAAATAACCTACATTGTCCCTCTTTATGGCTAAAACACAGTTTAACTCATTGAAAAGATTTTTATTGCAGATGTATTAACAGAACCAGGAACAATTGGCAGTAGTAAAATTCTGGTTATTTATGTCAACATGAACAAAGGGAATTTTCTTTTCTGCAATAAAGGTAACAGACTTTCAATCCATCAGGGAAGGGGGGGTGGTTATGAATAAATTAAGACCAGAAACAAGACATAATTCATTTCACCTTTTTCAGACTCATCTGTTTCTGTTAATTGATGCTCTTATCTAATGTTATTTGATTGTTCTACTGAGACAATTTTTCTCCCCCACAGCGTTAATTAATTCCTCACCATTTTTCTCATTTCCCACAGCTGATTATTTGCAGAAGATGTTAAGGAAATATCTGGCCACAAGGGCCCTTTTGCTACTGCACCACCTACAGACGTCTGTCTGTGTTGCGGTGCAATACAGTTGTGGTGTACTGCTCAGAAGTGTTTTCATCCAGCATCCTCTGGGGTAGAGGAAGACACATGACCTAGACTCTGTTATACATCTTCCCACTGACAGCAAGCGAGGAACAATCTGAAGTGAAGACTCATCCTACAGGGAAAGACAGGGTTATCCATTACATCAAGACATAAACTGAAATCATTTTCTCTATCTGTCACAGACCTCCAAAAGAGGAGGCAGGATCCCTTTAAATATATATATATCCAGCATGACAACATCGCCTCAGAGGTAATTCATGTTTTTTTTTTCTACTTCTGTAGAAAACAGAAATTTAGGATGTTGGGATATCATACTGTAGGTATGATTCCTGGCAAATGTTTCATTAATGTCATAAATCATGCATACCTCCAGAGAAACAGTGGACTGCATTTTCGCCCCTAGGAGGAAGAGCAGTGATGTTTCCACGGAGACAGGTGGCCGAGGATGCCCGAGCATTGCAATGAAGGTTCTTTTAAAAAACGCTGACAGGTTTAGCTAGAGGGCACAGCAGCCAGGGAAAGAGATGCTGCCTTCATGATCCATAGCATTAAAACCACACATAACAACAGCAGGAATAAAATACTAAGGGGCAATATGTAAGGGGCAAGACAGTACAGTATAAAGTGAATTAAAATTCCAGTCAAGATCCTGAGAGAAAGTAATCTGAAAAATGACAGTTCACATCCAGAAAATAGGATCTTAAAAATGGAGTGGATGGATGGACAGATTTAAACATCGGGACAAAACAGAACTTTTTGACCCTGTACCAAGGTTACTGGATAAACCCTAAAGAGAAGTTCACACAATTCAAACTCAAAGTAAAACAACTAATCTCATGAATCCATCAAAGCCTTTCTCATGTGCATCTGAGACAATTCAAACTGAATGGACTCTGCATGGCTGTAAATATGCCCTGTGTTGACAGCTGGATCTTCAGATTATGCCCACTATCTGTAGTCAAGCATTTATAAAAGCTGCCAGTTGAGCTGAATTTGTAAATCACCTAATTTTTGAAAACATGTCAAATCAATGTCTGTTTCAGTGACCATCTGAGACATTTAATTAATCTCGAGGGTCGGGCAAATATTGAGTGCCATCAAGGATAACCATCCCCCATCCAATTTATTTTGTATCATGCAATGTTAGGCATTTCAGTTCCAGAAACTACAAATCCAGACCAAAATTTCTTTTTTTTTGTTAACCAAACAGTTGAGTACTCTGTGCCTGTGACTATTTATGCTCAGCTGGTTTGTAGAAACAAAATATTGGTCTGGATTTGTACTGATCTCATTGCACAACCAAACTGCACCTTATCAGTATTGGTTTTACTGTGCTGTTTGTACTCGTTGGTGTCAGTTTTCTTGTCCTTTTGCACTTTCCTGGAATGGTTACACAGTTTCTGCTCACTATACACTCTATGTTGCTGGGCTTTTATTTAATTTATGTGGGACCTTGGCCTGAGAGAAATGCTGTTTCTTTAATTGCATACTGTACTCAACCGTATATGGTTAAAAATGCTATTAAAGACCTACTTGAATTGACTTGACTAGTCTCTGGACCGGAAATGCCCAACAATGGTATTTTGTGTAACTCACTACCAGAAGCTCAGGTGCAGCTTTTACCATGTGAACTCTGCTCCACCATCACCTTCTGGGCTGCTAACTGAGAGAACTGGCACCCACAGTTTACCCTCTTCTTTTGGAACAGAAGACTTTAAACCATGAAAGTCATGTTCCAATGCTTTCTGGGGTTTCAGGAGAATCTTTTTCGTCAGATTCAAGTCTCACCTGGCGAACCTAAGGGCACTCGCTCTCCCATGCAACATTTCATGGGAAAGACTCACATTTGTGAAAGTGCATCTCCACTTCAAATTTGTTTGGATGTGAGGAAAACTCAACAGAGGTGCGGGGTCTATCAACAGTGGCACCCCTGAACTAGCAATGAATGTAAACAGAACTTGTGTGCCCACAAATCTCCTCCACACAGAGTTTTAGTGTCATAATTAAATCTAATCACAATGTCATTATCATAAATCACATATATACCTTTTTAAGGGGCTATGCAGTACCTTCCCCAAGGAAGATGTAAACACTCACCATAATCTCATGCAGGATTTTTGTATCATCACCGCATAAGTGCCTTTAGAAAGAGAAATAAGCAAGCCAGTCACCTTAGGCCGCTAACATTCACGCAAAATTAGAAGCATGATGTTATTGGCCTGAGAAGATGATCTCCAGGGATCTAGCGATGTCTGAAATGTTTCAACTGCTACTACATAAAAACATATTTTGTTTACCTTTGATTTTTTTTGAAAACTTGTGGTTTTATAAGTAGAAAACGCCAAGTTATAGTAAAAAAATAAAGGTCCTCCTGCTGAGATATGCTGCTGAAACTGGGCTTTTGCACAGCATGAAATAAACCCGCATCTGTGTTACACTGACATTAAGCAATGACTCTTTTCTCTTTTCAAAAGGACACAAAGTAGATTCACTTGGCCACAGTACTGATTTACTAAATTAGCTGCTTACCAAATGGGCCGGCGATCGCTTCTGATTGAATTATGGGGATTTAAACTATTACAGACAGGAGGGCTCGTAAATCTCTGTGCTGGAGGGATTTCCTAGAGCCTGGGATGTTTCCGGTTTCATCTATAACTCCATTACAGATGATTCACTTGTAGTCTCAGCAGATACGAGTAGAGCCAAATCGACAAGAAATGAGCACGTTACGAAGGCTAGCCCCTTAACTGTAATTAAATTGGCCCAAACTCTATGCAAACGATCTTGGATTTGATGTCTTGGAGAGGTGCCATGTCCTTTCAGATGTATCTGGGGGAAGTCATGGCATGTTCTGCTGACCGGGGAATGTGGCATCATCAGAAGACAAAATTATCAGGAGCTAAACTAACTTTCCTGATAGACTAGGCAAAGCAACTTGTGCGGAGGACTTTAGAGGCGCCTGAAATTATGCTCTGTATCAGTCTCATCACCAGATTACATTCTCATTTCTTCAGTGTATTCATTTTTGGTTAGTTGGTTAGTCTAGTTGAACTTGCTGTCTTACGAACAGAGGTTGGCAGACCCAGATTTATTTAGCCTCAAGCAACGGAGACTAAGGCTGCGTCCACACGGCAAGTGGTAAAATTTCAATGATAAGAGCTAATGAAACTAAAGTAAATGCACTTATAAGCGCACTTTACGATCCAAGGACAAGAGAGCAAGAGCTTATTTGTGTAAACCAACAATGCAACTCATTTTGTTTCAAGCCGGAAACCACTTTACAATTGCATTTATTTTTATGGCAAGCGCTTTTTTATGACGTAGTATTCAAGCACCAAATGGTTCGCTGCTGGCGGTGTGAACGCAAAAGTGAATTTTTAAGCTGTGATGAGTGGTTCGCCACTTGCCGTGTGGATGCAGCCTAAGGGGTAACATGACCCAGGTATATAAGATTCTAACAAGTCTAGGTGCTGTTCATCCAATCTGTTACTTCAAAATAAGTTCTAATTTAAGAGCCTACGGCCACAGTCAAAATTTAGTGGAGGAACACTTTAGTTTGGATTTGGGTTAAGAACTTCTCACGGCATGTAATTAGAGTACGGAACAGTCAGCCCAAAGGGGTAGTGCAAGCTAAAACCCTAGATTCCTTCAAATATGAACTTGACAAGATCCTACCAACTTTAAATTATTAAATTCCCTCCAAGTGAGCTGAATGGCCTCCTCTTGTTTGCAAGTTCCTTATGTTCTTGTGTTCAAAGTATGTATTGACTTTCATGTAGATACAGCCCTTAAGTCAGGCTACAGGAAAGTCATTGTGGTGTCTAGAGACCCATTTAAGAACCAAACTCTGGGTCTTTCAGAAATCACACCCCATTCTACTGCATGTTCAGCCAGATTGATGGAAGACATAGATTCAGCATACAATATTTTCCAGGATCAGTGACTGGATACTGTATAAAGAAAATCTGAACATCTGGCAGGTTCCCTCAAAGGTCCCCTGTCACAGAACCATGAACTGAAAAATGAGAGATAAACCAACAGAAGAAATGCATTATTTTCCCCAAATTTACTTTCAGTTTTCAGTTACTTTCAGTACTCAGTGGCTGCTGAGAGAAATAGCAGGTCTGTTATCTTGAGCTCATCCTAGTGCTGCTCAGGTAAGCAGACCAGGGGCCTGTATCACGAAGCTGGTTCAACTAAGTTAGGCTTCGAAGATAAGTTCCAGTTTGACAAAACCAAAGAAAGGCAATCTGAGATTAATGGTATCACGATGCTGACTATCAGCAATCTATGTCAAGCCAGGTTTTCTTACTGAAGCCAAGATTACTTCCTTAGCACATAAAAGTGTGCTGTGTACAATGATCAGCCAATCACGTAAAGCATGGATTGCAACAGGGGTACTTGTTTCACTGCAGCAAAACAGAGAATAATTATGGTAAAATATGAAGAATTCTAAAGTACAATAATGGTGAAACGCAACATCATAGCTGCCGTCAAAGCTAGAAAGGCATGCTGGCAGCAGATTGCTGACAGCGAAAATGCATACATAAAGTTTGATTGTCGTTAAGATAATTGTCTTCATTTCCAAACATGTGCTTTGTGGTTTTCATAATTATCCTTAGTCTTTTTATTCATATTCATAATCCCATTTTATTATTCAGTATTAAACTTGTCACCCTTCAAAATCCATTCAATATTCCTTCATCCATCACACACACACCCACCCACACACACACACACACACACACACATGCACAGCTGTGGGTACGTGGCTTGGGAAGGCCACAAAAGTTTGGACATTTTTGTACATACAAATCTTTATTAATAATTGTACTGTGTCCATTCACTACCAGTGACTGTAAGACAGTGACACCTATTGAACACGAAGGGCACGTTATCATTCAGATGTTAATTAAATTTTACCAGTAATCTGGAAAACCAACAGGTGTGCAAGAGTTGCTATCAACTCAAATTGCTGAACTAATATCTTTTTACAGCTGAGACTGCCACTTTTTGTAGATTTTACAGTTTTTCTCGATTGCTTTGGAGCATTTCTCAAATGACAATTAACATTTGCAGAACAAGTGTAATCCCCACACCATAATGTCACTTCTGCACAGTAGAACATCATTTCTCATTGCTTCACACACATTTCCATATGTTTTAGTACTGTTTTAGTATGGCGGGAGAAGGATGACCCAAATGCAGGCTGTCAGCAGGTACCACCCTTCGTGGGGGAGTTTATCATGGAAACCAGGCAGGGCAGCACACACAGACAGAAAACAATGAGTGAACAAGGAGCACAGGACTAAGAGATGCTAATACACATGACTAACAGGGGAGTAAACTCAAGGCCGCTGTGGCTGGTTAACAAGAGGTCAGGAACAAGAGGGAAGACTAACAAGCTTCAGGACTGACACGTAGAAGGACCACTAGGATAGAGACAGAGACACCAGTGCAGACCACAGGGGGAACTAACTAGGGCAAGGCGACAGGACAGGAGAAAACCAAGACCAGATGGGAGAGAAGGGAAAAGGTAGGAGAGGGAGTGATCTTAGACTGGGGGACCTGGAAGACCCCAGGACGCTGGGCGTTGGTCCCATGGCGTGTGTCACCCTTGGCATTGGTGGATATGTGAGGCCATGGCAGCACGGCACGGTCTGCAGGGCTCAGGTGACATCCTGGGACTTGTGAGGCCAGGATTGGGACAAGAACTGAGGCAGGAGGTAGGGAACAGATCAGGACAGAAGAGGATGCTGAGGAGACAGCAAGCAGACTTTCAAGCAGAGAACGTCAAGTCACAATCTCCTGATTCCGTCATTAATCTTTTTCTCATAAACTTATGGAGAATGTTTTCAGGATGTTATTTGTGGACATTCTGGAAATATTTTTTATCTATTCCAAGGAACAATTCAATGAATAAATTGCTATAAAAAATAGAAACCTTAAACAAGTATAATCTTGGAACATGATGTATTA
This sequence comes from Hyperopisus bebe, assembly GCA_026777045.1. Classification (NCBI taxonomy): domain Eukaryota; kingdom Metazoa; phylum Chordata; class Actinopteri; order Osteoglossiformes; family Mormyridae; genus Hyperopisus; species Hyperopisus bebe. Next base: position 51,480,918 of record JAODJW010000001.1, read on the forward strand.
CTATTCATTTCATTTACTAATTTACTAATTCACTAATTTACCCTGATGGATAATCATTAATCAGTAAATCAGTCTAAATAATTTACCTGCGCAAACTGCAGGTTTGCAGTTATAAAATGGTGGGTTAGATGTAGGCTGATATCATCTATGAGAAAGTGACGAAGCAAATAAGAGATGCTGGGGCACACAAGAAAAATGTCACAGGGCTGTCGGTGACTGTCACGGCTGGGTGGCAGCCCTGAAATGTCATTTACGGAACCAAACCCAGGAAAGGCAAAAAAAAGGCTTTGGAATCAGACTCCCCCAGGTGAGACAACAAGTGACCCATTAAGGTTGGCAGCAGAATCTGTCTCCTAGCTGGAGCATCTCACCACATTCAGGATTTGGTAGGAAATCAGAGGCCCTGGCCGGCAAGTTCAGAATCAGAAGAGGAGGCACAGAGGTGCACAGGGAAATAAAACCAACACGGATCAGACGCGCACTGCATGGCAAAGTGTCTCAATGGCACAAGATGTCTCCTTGCTGTCCAGGGTTCATAGAGGCTTTACTGCTGGCTTTTATGGCTTTGACAGAATAGTCTGGTCTGGCTAGAAATCAACACTGCGTTCTGCTTCAGCAAGGCTACATCTGGTGGAACACAGCCCCAAATAATGCCGCTGTAAAGAAAAGTGTTTTATCGTTTGTAATACACTGAAAAAACACAACCTAAAAGATCCCAAATCCCAAATGTGTGTGGCCTGCGTTTTCCTCAACTCTCCCATCACTGACCTTAGAGTTTTTTTTTTGCTAAAGCCCAAGCAATATGCTCATTGGAAATAGAACTTTTTGATGAAAAGCAAGCTGAAGCGGAATACCTAGAAAAGTGGTTCTCAATCCTGTTCCTGGTGCCCCCTGCCAAAATGTTTTCATTCCAACCCTACCTTAATCAGGCTTATATGGCTGGAAAACCAGTAGTGCTCGGACCTCGAGGACCGTGATTTGAATAACCCTCATCTAAATGCATAAAGTGAATGAATGATTGCGGCAGTGTTCCCCCAAACTTAGGTAGATACTCAATGCTTTTCTTCTAAAAACACAGCTCTGTCTGCTCTGTTCACGAGTTTTTGTTTCTTACAAGTGCATGGTGTGACACCCCCCATTAAACCATGCTAGACAATCTCCTCTGCTGGTGAGCCCTCTTCTATTAACAGTTTAGACCTCATTTATCGTCTCTTCTTGCGGAGATAAACGCTGGGCTGAGGGATCTTTCTGCTGGGGTGGGATGCTGGAGCGGGTCCCCACAGCGAAGCTTCTCCATGATTCGGTGGTTTATTAATTTATTATACTGCCAAGTTGCACCAAGCTTCTCGTTCGCTAATATGTGTATGCCTTAAAAAACAGAGCAAGATGTGGGAAAAAACACACACTCCAGTGTACCTGTACTCACACTTAATAAATAAATATGTAAATTTCTATTTTATTTCTAACGGAAGGATGTATCTCAGGGCAGAAGGATTTTAACATAAGCTTGACAATTCCAAGCTTGATACATGAGTTATTTAACAGGCAAGGATTTTGGTGGTTATTTTCTACAAAGATTCTAATTTTCATTGTGGAGTCTTGTTGAAACGGCTGGTTACACCTGCCAGGTGTTTCCTGTTCACCTGGCTAGATGCAGCACTGTTTCTGATGCTGACATTGTTGAATCATGAATGTGTAAGATCCAGGGCTGATATGGCTACTGAAAATCTCAAGAGATGTCATATCACCTGGATCATGAGCCATGACCCAGGCCGCCCTGTGATTGTGACACCATCATTAGGGGACTATTTAGATTACTACGGGGGTGGGCAAATTGTCATACCAGTACTACTGTAATTTTGGTTCTGAACTGGCAAGAGATGATTCAGTGGGGTGGCCTCAATTCAGTCCTCATTGGGTTCAATAAGCAACATAAAAAGTTTGCTACTTCACTGGAATGTTCAGGTTCACGTAATAGAAAAAAACTAGGTCTCTGCTTCCCTCTAGTGGTAAATAATGTGAAGTACACCTATATACCAAGAAGTATGAAAGTGAACATAAAACGGAGGGATGAAAAAATGGAGCAGATAATGTACAACATTTACCATAAAATAGCAATATGCTGTACATTGTTAATACTGCTAGACAATCCCACATGTAAACGAAGGTAACTATGGAAATAATAAGCAAGACATTTTTACTAGATTAACAGTGCCTGGAGAATTTAAAAGACTGGCTGGAAATTTTCTGTCACCAACATAACCTCTAAAAATGCTAATGTAAGAAGCCGTTTAGTAAAGCCTGATAAGGCTTTGTGATTGAGTTCATATCTAATTAATTCACACATTTAAGTGGATCACTGAAATGGCTTCAGAAGAGGATTTATAGCTCTTATCGCATTTTCCTTTTTCATCTAACCAGTTTAAACAGTTGGTCTTTCATCAAAATATACATTATTAGTGCATATTCCCTCAAAGCAATTAAATGTTAATAACATAATGGATTAATGCAGTTGGTTTGGAATTAATAAAAGCAGAACATCCAACAAATCAGGAAGACACACATACAAAAACATATTAAATTGAAATATGGCACATTTAAAAAATCTCACTTATATTGCTGTCAGGTAATAGAATTACCTGACGCATGTGATGTTCTCATAGTTCCCATGGAAACTGACTCTACGCCCAAACCCTTAAACGGTGTTACTTAAAAGACACCCCTAGGAATACATTTACTCTCTTTGCTGGGCTAACAGATCCATAAGTCAGGGCAAACCATAACGTGTAAAGGGCCAGCCCCCGTCCCTCAGTGATAAAAATGATGGATGTGACTCTCATAGTGAGTGGGTCTTCATTAAGTCTGTTCACCAGGGTCCTGCAGATTTACAGTATGGGATAGATTCAGCTTGATCCACTGCACTAGGAACCGGGAACATTTCTCTAGCTAACTAGCTAACATTTCTCACTAATCATGTTATGTTTTGGGCCAAGTCAACAGTGGACACAGATGGCTTCTTGTTTTACCAGGACACTGAAATAACCAAAATATGTTTTAGGAGAAGTTCATTCTTTCCTGCTTTGCAACTCACAGCATGAGCTGAAGGATGTGAATAAACTGAGATTGAAATGTATGTATCACCTGATTTAACTGTAATCACATGAGCATAATTTCCCTCTATGATGCATCTTGCTGGACACAGGAGCCCTGCTGATGGTGACCACCTTGATGTGGTGTGTGCTCCCCCTGGTGGCCCAAGACAGGCATTGCACACTCAATGACATGTAACCAGGCGGAACAGACACGCACATTTTAAAGTTGGTCATTGCAAAATGAAATGGAAATATCCCATTTAACAGGTGAAGGCTACACTGCTGCAGGTGGTTACCATTTTATTCCTCTTATTAAAGTATCATTCAGCTCCAGAAATTAGATTCAACCCTCTGATTCTAACCTAACCACGGTCAACCCCACACCCACTTCCACAAGCGATTTTCATAATGGAAGAAGGGAGAGGTGCAATCAGCCCCCGCAGTGTACAGAGTTATCAAGAAGGAATTAAGTTAATCATTGTTAATTAAAAATTACCTTAAAGTTCAAGAAACCTAAATGAGGGCCTGAAACACCACAACAAACCGGAGGCTGAAGCAGGGTCACTGGACTTTGCTGGACGTTTCTCCAGACATTGAATCTCTTCAGCATAATGGAATCACACTGTGCATGGAATCCAGCTGGATGAACAGCTCCGCATACAATAGGTGCAGAACCAATGCCACTTGACGTTCACTTCCTGCATGTTGAAATAACACTCAGAGGATTATGTCGAAGTAACTCCTTTTATCTTGGCCTTTTTCTCAGGAAGAGCAAAACAAATGACTGACAATAAACCATGATGGCTGCAATGGAAAAGAAACACTATCTATCTAACCTAATATAACCAGATATTTCAGGACAATCTGCCAGTTCATTTATGACTTCCAGCATGTCATGCCTATATGCCTAATCTCTTCACAACTTTTCAAGTTGTCAGTTTGAATGGACCCCAAAATGGACTGATCGTTCCAGAACCATAAAAAGGTCTCAGCTTAGGTTTGGTTCTGGCAGCTGCTTCTGCTCATTGTTCCTGGGACACTTGGAAACACAACTTGAGACAGCTTCTTCATTAGCATGTGGTGCCATCCATAGGCTCCAAGGCCAGCCAATGATGTTTGAAATGCACAACAACAAACTGGAGTGAACGCAAGCTAACTAAAGGCTTGGACTAATTAAAGGGGGAATAAAAATGTAATTCCTATACAGATTTTAGGAACAAATGTAGACTCACCTAAAGGATTATTAGGAACACCATACTAATACAGTGTTTGACCCCTTTCGCCTTCAGAACTGCCTTAATTCTATGTGGCATTGATTCAACAAGGTGCTGAAAGCATTCTTTAGAAATG
>JAODJW010000001.1:51491484-51509712 GCA_026777045.1 Hyperopisus bebe
AGGTCAGCTGTTCAAACCCAGGTGTGAGGACTCTTCAGCCAGTCAGTCCTCTAATTAGTAATCTAATTAGGGAGTTGGAGCGAAAACCCGCATACACACCGGGCCTTTGCGGATAAGATTGGACACCCCTGGACTAAGGGAAATAATGCACACCCTGTAACTTTTATATGTGTGTTTTTAAACGCATTTACTAATAATTTCACTGTGTACATTCACTGCCAGTAACTGTAAACAAGTCAGTTGGGCTATTTAACATGAAGTGCACATATAGTCAGCGTTTGTTATACATTTCAGTGTTTGTGTGTGCATTTCATGTTCAGTAGCCCAGCAGTCTTGCTTAGAGTCACCGGCGGAGAATGGACACAGTGCAATTATTAATAAATACGTATAAAAACACAAATGATTAAAGTTACATGGTGTACATTGTCCCCATAGTTTAATGGTCAAAGTACACTTTACAGGACATGTATTATTTCTATTATTTAGGTTGACCCTTGCCATCATATCGCAGCAAATATCACATGGGCAAGTGTGGTGGGATTGCATAAGTATTGTGAGGGAATGCAAAACTATTTAAAAAAATATTTTCCCACCCTGACCTTTATGGGATCCGTAGACGGCAGACAACAAAATTACAACAAACTGTCTAATGCAATTATTGGCTACGTGACACTTTAAAATTTGAATGGGCTTATTATAGTTTGAATATGAATTTTCCATATCATATTTGAACAAATGTTAGAATATTGGTTAAAAATTGACAGCCCTAATGCCGACTGGCTCCATGATGACCAACAAAATCTCTGGTCCTGTGGCATGGTAAGGTTAGACTCATGGTTTGGTGGAGGTTAGGAAGAGTTTCTGTCCATTAAAGTATCCAGAGCAATCTCAGCATGTCAAACATTTCAGTGTCAACGGATAATTAAGCCTATAAAGAATCTGCAAGCCAGAAACAAATGTAGCCATCAAAAAATATTTTCTTTTACATTTATATGTTAATGGTTTCGATTAATTTTGGTTTAGCATTGTTTCTAGCCCATATTTATAGGGCAATTCATATTACATGCATCAACGGCCAGTAAGTTTAGCTAAAAATGCTAATGTGGAATTCCACACACAGAGCACTCAGAAACCCACAAGTGTGGTGTGTTACACACCAAAATAATACAGAGTATTTTGATTGGTTGTTTTCTGTAGGCTGCGTGATGATGCAGTACTTTTTGGTGACGCCCATTAGGTGGTGGCCAGGTTTGGAGTGCTTGTATTGCATTAAGCTAGTTTTCCTAAAGCAGAAATAAAAAGCTTTAAGTTCGAGGCTGCTGATGTTTGTGTCTGCTATCTTTTAACATCCAAGAACACATTCTCACGTATCGATACACAACAACAAGCTATTCAGGATTTCTCCTGTGAAAGTTGCCAAAGCCCATCTGACCTCTTCAGCATCAGGATGTCCCACTAATTTGAACCTGGGGTGGTCACCGGACTTACTGCAGCACGGTTTGTTGCAGACCCACCCATTGACAGGTGGGCTTGAATAATTCATGTGGGCACCCAGGCAAACCAGGGCCTGCCCAATTCCCGACATGCCAGATGAAATCCGCTGGTTCTGAGCTAGTGCTCCTGGGGAGGGGGGTGCAGGGGATCGGTGGGGGTGAACAGCCATGTAGCAGGGCTGCATTTTCTGAGGGCTGCCCACTCTATGCTGTGTCCTTATATACATTATATACAAGTTCTGTGTTGCAGTAACAAAATGCGGGTGCTGCACAGGTCAGGTTCAAACACACAGCATTACCTAACTGAACAGTTATCCTTACAAAACTGTTAGAGGTATCCCATCTTAGCTATAATGATTTCAGGCAAATGAGGGATAACTGGGGGGGGGGGTGTGTGGCTAAACTTGGGCTGCATAATGGCAATACCCTCCCCGCACAGCAAATTTTATCAGGAAATACTGGAATACCAACGCTTTTCAAAACACTGTATACCACAGTATATCTGAACGGTATGACAATATGAACAATTAGATACCGCCCAAGTCTAGAGCTGACTGGGAGGGTGGTTGTAATGGCAAGATTTGTTGGTTGGGGGTGGGGGGGCTGGAGTTAAAACTTCTAGCCAGTTAATTATACTGCTGATATAGTGCAATAGTGGAACGACAAATTTCCAAGAGACTTCATATTATTCGCGGGTGTCAGGGAGCTGCTGACAAATTGTGGGAGACTCCCAGAACTTCCGGGGGAGATGGAATGTCTACTGTTCGCCTTATTGAACTGTTATCCTTACTGAGCTGTCATTCTTCAAACTCCAGACAGCTTTCATCAAACATACAGAAATTAACCTATTTCAACTTAAACAGAGAACACTATTATCAAAAATGCCCAAGTGGTCAATGGTCCAGACCTTCACTTTTCTATCTCTTTAATAAATATAATGAACACTATGTTAGTGATGCACCGATGACACAATAAAATACAGGACAAGATGGAGGCCTCAGCGAGGGGGATCATGTGACACAATGAAAAGCTGGTTTTATAGTTTGACTCAACCTCACCTCAACTTGGCTCAAAACTGAGCTGGGGAGGGGTGATTTTAGAACCTGACAATGCCCTAAGACTGTGGGATAAGTTTAATAAATCAAGACAGATAACCATAGTGAGCTGACTCCTCACTCCTCCTGAGAAAGATGGTTGCTGCTCAGTAGCGTGCTTTCTGGCTCTGAGTGGGAGTAGGGAGGGATTTCTGTCATTCTCTTGATGGTCGGACTACTGATGAAAGTAGACTTTCCTTGAAAATATTCCTCTTCTGCTGATTCTCATTGTTTGGTAAGTAGCATTCTGTCATCTAAATGAGATTAGTCAGCCAATTAAGCACTGGAGTGCATGTGAGTCTATAGGGAAGGTGCTATTTTAGGAGAGAACAGCGGTTTGAGAGATGATGATCACACAGTGTGCAGTTAGGACAATAGATGCTGTTTGGCATACACTATCCATACACTACAAATATGAAATGGATCCTGTGAGTGCCCCCCCACATCCGCTTGGCATGTATATTGCCCTGCTCAGTATCCAAAAGCTTCCTAAGTAAGTTGAATGGACACGTCCAGATATTTTAATTAAAACAAACAATATATGATAAATCAGTCTGAACAAGCTTAAAGATTTATTACATTTACAGGGCAAAAATGGTTACAATATAATAATTAATATTCACAGCACACAAGAATAAATATACACCCTTATGTAGGGGCGTAGGTTTCATATTAACATTGGGAGCGGGGATATCAGGATCAGGGGTTATTCATCTACTCCAATATGGTAAAGTCCTGCATTATGTACACTGAATTAATAACATTATGCACAGTTTCACAGATTCCGCCATGAATGTGAGGCCATTCATTGTGGAGAAATGACCTCACCTCAGGCTCCATTATGATGCCCCTGTCATTCACAAACACATCCTAACTTTCCGAAAAGAAATACACCCAACATAAAATAGCGACTAGGGGATCTTCTCCTACACACCCATATAAGTAAATATAGGTGATTAACTGAATCTTTTCTAAGCGACAAATGGGACTTTATGCCAACACTGTTTATGAACTAAATGATTCTGAGTTACTGGTAACTGAATAACTTACTTCATGGTGTTTTCCAAATAAATGCCAGTTCTGGCCCCATTTTTTTTTGATGCACTTCTTAGTTATTCTTACGACAGCAAACAGTGGGATGAAAATTGACAGAGGTGCTATGTACCGCTGCTTTATCAGCGCTGCTTTTGGTGCTATGCTGTTAACTAACAACGCTAACTGCAGTTTGCAAACTCAAACAAGAAAATCTTTATGAAACTTAATCTACATGAGAGGATTAAACTCCACCATTTCACATGTCCCTTTTTAAAATTAACTGCTGGTTATGACTCAAGGTCTTAAACGAGTTAAGTTTAGATGCAAATTCGCACCGTGCTTCTGCGCTCACCGCTATCTATGTTGTCCGTTTTCCTGCAGGTCTGGAAGTGAGCGTCTGTCTACCGGAGAGGGAGTTCAGAATAAACCATTCTAATGGAGCGTAGGGGATCTCCAGATAAAAACTGATTAAAGTAAATTACGTAATGACATGTACTGTATTAATCGGATGTGTTTTTGTAAACCAGGCATTATATGTAACATCACTGAAGGGGATGATCCCCCATATTACAACATGGGTGAGGGGGGGGTGATGCTGCTCCCCCCAACTCTATACCTATGCCTTATATGTATGAAAATGGACAAAGAAAAAAAACCCGTTGCAGGTCTGGGTACAGTGAGGCTAGAAACAAATAGCCGCTTTGCTTTAAAAACCCAATAAATCATAAGGAGTACCCTCAAGCCCTCTCTCACATCAGCTGCGCTTCACAGCTCAGGGAACTGGCGTCCGCCGGAGTTCCTTTGATGCCAGAGGGAAGCTTTCCCGCTAGTTTAGTGCGTTATTTGGGGTTTCCTCCTCGGAACTTGTTCAGTGGGTATAACCTCTTGGTCCAAGTCTTCTATCTCAAGACCCCAATACAGAGCAGGTACGCAGAATGATCAATGGGATTACTTTCCTGAAAACTGTCCGTCTGCTGCACACTCTCCCCACTTTGTTCCTCTCTCCCCTTTATCTCCTCTTTCCCCACCAACCCGCTTCCCACCGTTTGTTTCCGGCCAATTCATTTTCCCACTTTCACATGATCATGGACCAGTCAGCTCACTCAACAGAGATTAAGGCCTAGTTTAACCCTTTGTCTCACTGAGTAACCTAAAATTGCAAAGAATAAGAAACAAATACATAAAGTGATTTTTTCAAATAAGTCCCCATAACAATATCCAACAAGGTTACAATATATGTAAAATAATCTATACATTTAGTAAAAATCTCACCCTGAATTCTTCATTTATGTGGAAGATTGTAAGCTCTACAATGAATAGATGAACAGATAATGAATGTTGTTGCCATGCCAACAAAATGAGAGTGCCTTGGCAATTCGAGATAGAACTGGATAATGTTTGTATAATGACAATGTTATTAGCATCTGGTTAAGTTTAGCGTGCCTTCCGCAGAGTTCTCGCTCGAGTGGAATGGTTCTGTCAGTAGAGTCTGCCCCAGGGATCTGTGTCACTGTAGTTAAGTTTACCTCAGCCCTTCCTGCAGTGTTATCTGCCCATGTGGGGCGGGTGGTGTGGATCGATGTGCTGTGATTTCCCATCGAGGCTTATGAATACCGAGGAAACGAGAAAGAGAGAAAGAGATTGAGCGCCGCAGAACAAGAGGACGTTTTCCCACTGGGAGGCTGCGTGTCCCATAGCCGATATTTACGTTCTCCGTTACGGCACAGACCGTACATCGCTCTCATTCATGCTCAAGGAGCGTAGTTTTGCTCCGTAACTCCTTACAGAGAAACGCGTTTATTTTGCCTCCTTGTTGCCGCAAGGATGATGTTTACATGACCAGTTATCCCCAGCTCCTGTCAGACCTCAGGAATCATTTTGAGCAAGAGGTACTGAGCACTTTCCTTTAGACGGAAATGAAGCGAAGCTTTGAATTAACAGGCACAACTGCTGCAGTTATGAAACATATTATTCTTATATTCCGACCTTGAGAAATTAAATGATTAGAGATTTAGCATATATTTCGCAGCCTGTTACATCTATTATTCATTTCATGTCTGTTACAAACTTAAGAAAGATGAACTCATTCAATAAATCACACAAAATAGCCCATTGCGTCATTGATATTAATAGGATACTTTTCCTGGATTTCAAGTTTAACTTTTATCATCAGCGAGCATTTATCCACCAGTCCAGCTGTATGTTCCAGATTGTCTTGTATTATTTCAAGCTGGTAATCAATGGAAAACAAAAAACAGGCAGAAGACGACGCACACTAACTGTGGAGCTTTATAACTCCTTTAGAGGTCACTGTTGCATAAAAATACAATGTATTTGTACCATTGAGCTCTGGAAAAGCTGGTGCCGTGCCATCAGTCACACACGATGTCATGATCTCAAAATAACTCAATTAAAATGTCCAATCAATCTACCTTTTTACAGTTTAGCGTTTGTGCTAAGAGTGAGGCCTCCAAAAAGTAAGCTCACTTAATTTCGCTCAGAAGTTCAGCTACTTTAATTTTGTTTCTATTAATCCCGTGCTCTGCATGTGTGTAAAATGCAATATCTACCAAGAGCTATTTTTTCGGGACAAAAAAATCTTATTCTTTGAGGATTACGGATCTATTTATGATTTAAGAAGTTGGACGAATCATTAAAAAAAAAAAGTAGTATTCATAAATTATCAAATCGCATCCACCACGGGCTAACGTTCTAACTGCCCGAGCACACGGAGGGAAACTGAGAAAGTGAGGGGGGCGGAGAACCACGCGCAGTGCCGCGTGCTATCCGCGGCCAGATGGGACTGGGTGAGACAGCCTGCGTTAACATTCCACCGTAACTGCGATGATGACCGCACATTCACAAGAAAGCTCACGGGAGCCAATTACAGTCACGGCCCATGTTTTGAGGGTAAAGGAGCGTGCTAACAACACGAGAAGAGAAGGGCAGTGTCCGTACTCAAGTAACGCGCCAAGCTCCCCTACTACCCACAGGTGAAATTAAATAAAGCTTTTTATGTATTAATCTACCAGCCTTTTCTCTTAATCAGTCCAACCAGCACTAATGTTCATCCTAGGGTCCCTGATGACGCTCAGCCTTTATTATCTCCATTGCATCAGATCCTGTCCTCTAATCTCTGGAAACAAAAGTTCCCTCCCGTGTAAGATTCCCTCTCTTTTCTAAACAGACAAATCTAATGAAAGTTCAAATAGGATGAATTTGTTAAAGCCTTGATGCAGGTATGCCTCATAAAACCCTCATTGTTCACTTTCGTAATGCATTTATATATAACAGCAGGAAAAATAATATCCCCCAGGCCAGCAAAATTCAACAAAAACATTTTTCTCTCATTTTTCCTCAGATGATGTTTAGTTGGGTATTTGGTTGGTGCGTTACGATTGGGTTATTTACATCAACATATGCATAAAATACACACAAACTACATATAGCACTACTGAGTAAGAAATCAACTGATAATCCAGAAAAAAGAAAAATGACTATTTAGACTTTTCAGCCCAAGTGCTTTTTATTTTTGTTTATTTATTTATTTATTTTTTCCCACAGGAAAACGGGTTAACTGGAGCTGGATCTTGCTGTGGGTCTCAAGATAAGTGACATGCAAAGGAGTGCATAAGGGTGACCATTGCCATGCCCCCCTCCTCTGTCTTGGTGGCAGATGTCACCGTCCAGAGTGGCAGTGAGAAAGGCATGCCTGTTGTCAGGAATACTGAGGGGCCCCAGGGTGAACTGTACACTTCAAAGGAGCATCTCCTGCAGTAACCGAAGCTCTGCTCAGAATAGCTGGACATTAACCTGCTTGAAAAGAGTGCTGAATATGGCTCTCACCTCTGCCGGGTCTTCTACCCGCACGATTTGTGTACCTGTTAGATGGCATTGCTGATAAGAAGCATCATTTGCATGTTTTTTGTCAAAGAGACGACTCCGGGGGTGAAATGTGTCATTAATTCGGTTAGAGAGACACATCAAGAAGGTGTCGGAAAGGAAGCGTGATGTTTCTCCGGAATGTGCCGATCAAATGAATATGTCATGTCACATTTCACTTTTGTTTAAGCTGCATGGAAAAAGGTCCCGCGGTGTCTGTTGATAAAACATCAGCCTTATGCCAGGAAAACTCCTCCCTCCAGTGCCACTTGTTGGACACTGCATGGAAACACGACTTGTGGCTCTAAGCAATATTCAGCAATAGGGAGGGAGTCATTTTTATTTGTGACGATCTGTTGATAACAACTGAGGACGTAAACTGAAAAAGGGCACAAGTAAGACTGAACTGTGACAAATAGAATTGAACTCATCTGGTCCAGTAAGCCTCACGTTTGGGGCTTCTGTTAGCTTGCTGGTGTGCGCTGCCCCTGCAGGACTTGGTACTGGAAACAAATCAAGGCCGCCTGCAAACTCAGGAGCAACCAGATCTGACCTTGGAGGATAGCCTTCTAGAGGACAGTCCCCTAGAGGGTAGCCCCCAAGACTGAAGAATGGAGAGACTCCCTGAGGTATAGGGATTACAACCCCTGCTGGCTGGTTTCCACCTTACTCCTTATCAGGACAACTAGCCCATCGAAGCACTCCTTACATCTAACCCTGCCCCCCCCCCCCCCCCCCCCCCCACACAATGTGCAATCAAACAGGTTTCACTCCTCTTAAAGAGCAATTTGCAGCACCTCCAGCTAATTATTTGCTATGTGATGTGACTAATAGATGAATCTGAGTGAGGTGCATTATGCTGTCATGTGTTTAGGGACAGAGAGAGCAGAGGCTAATTTCCCAGCAGAGACTGCCCCTCGAAAGCCTGCTCTTTGCTTATGCATGAATAGATACTTATTCTTCTTTTATGGTGTGTCTTTATCCACTTTCCGGGGTCAATTAGGGGTGAATGACCATATATTTTCAATAAACATTTCCTAAAGAGGGTTTTTGATCAAACGTCTTGGTTAGTATGAGAGTCACATTACAACTGGATGATTATAATCAAATGAAGTAGGAGGAATCTTGTACAGAAGAAACAGTTCATTTTAAAATGAACCAAATCTGCATGGTGAAACCACAGCTGAACGTTATTAAAATCATAATAATTACCTCTTGTATAGTGTAGATACTGGAGCTGGTGGGGTTAACAGTGGTAACCTTTGGTAAGGAAAAGCTTTTATTTGCGGGTTTCCCAAGATCCTCTGTGGGATCTGGTGGGTGAGACAAACCAAGTGGAAAGTGGTTTGATCTAATTAGGTAATTATATTGTACAGAGTGGCCTTTCATTCAAAGCAAATTATGTAACATGCTAAAATGAGGCTAATATACATGACAATGTCAAGGCTAATATCAGAATCGGAATCTTTATTTTTTGCCAAGTACCAGGTATACAAGAAATTTGTCTTGGTGAATGTGTAAATATAATATCAATCCAATAAAAAGATAAAAGATATTCCATATAAAAACATAAAATAGACTACATGTGCAAACTACAAATAGAAGGATGTGCAATGCAATATGTTTTTGTTCATGCACATGACATGCTAATGTACTTGACAACATGATAAATCAAAGCTAATGTTAGGATAACCACCTAATTCATGTAAGGGGGGACACTATGAGCTAGGACAGGGTTTGCAAACTAACATTTCAATTAAAAAGACCTGGATCTCACATTAGCACTGAGTTCTTGCTGTGTGCAGATTGGTCTGTCTATATAACCATGCATGTGTCATTAATGTTAATATGAAACAGCTGGATGACTCTTCAGTCAAGGAAATAAACCAGTAAAAGCACAAGAAAAATTGAACTAATTAGCCAAGCACAGCCTTTCAGTCTTAAAGTAATTAAATTTTTTCAGAATCGCATGCTCATGCAAAAAATCTGACTGCAGATCTATATCATTCCATTATTAACCTAAAATTACCCACATCAAAAACATTGGGGTAGTTTGCAAGCCATACAGACGATTTAAAAGTTAACAAAACTGTTACACACATGTAAATGAGTGTGCAGACTTATCTTGAATTGAAAATCTCACGCCAGCCAACTGACCAAAGTTGGCGACACTGATGATATGTTAATACCATTTAATGTATGTGACATGCTAATACAACTAATGTACTGCTTCATTTTCTCATGGGGTTTCCCATGAAGGAGAATTAGCTGAAAATAAGTATATAGTTTCTTGGAGAGGGACAGGCAGATGCAGGCCCCTCGTTCTTAACTGCTCGTACAGCTGAAAATGACCAAATATAGGTCCTTATGTGCCCTGGTCCCAAAGTATGACATTTGGGGGGGTGAGCTGTTCCCCAGCAGCTTTTAAAATATGTATGTGGCTGGTATGAACAGTGTGGGTGGTCTGGGTGACAAGAATGCAGAAATAAATATTGTGGATATTGATCCGAGTAAGTGGCTGCTAACGATATTCTCCCCAGCAGCGAGCTCTCTGTGGGGGTAGGCTGTAAGAGATGACTGGAGTGTGAGAGAGAAACAGAGAAACTCGTTTTCAGGATTACAGCTCAACACCATGGCCCAGAAAGCAGGGTGTGGCCCCGTTTTTTGTCCTATCTGCCCATGCCAGTTTACCTGTGACTTGGCCAAAGACACTAATCAGGTTTAATCTAGCACTAATACATGCCGATGTACTGGAAGAGACGCACATGAAGATAATTTAGTGCTGGGAAGGAATTTCAAATTCCAGCTAATTGGAGTCCGGTTTGCATTTGCATGCGGGCCCAGGGAACGCCATTTTCACTTCATTTTCACTGAGAGTCTGAACGGAGTGGCGGGTTTTATACTCCCTTGTTCATAATACCATGCTGCAGGTTCGTCTTGCACAGATGATTAACAAAATTCACGGCTAATTCAAAGTTGGGCTGCAGTCTAATCCCAGGCTTATCATGTATTATTAACATTATTATTCTGGACTCTGGAATACAGGCGAGGGGCCCAGGTCTGTTTGACGAGTCTCACCGGGTAATGGTGTCGGCTTTATGCTCGGCTCTGCTGAATGTTGGCTTTTTGGACTTTGATTCACTCCATGTTGTTCTTACTTTTGGTTTTGGGTGTTTTTTTTTAGTCTCTCTTAAAGAGGCCTGTATCTGTACTGTACCTCATCCTCTGTGTTCTCGAATTTTTCACACAGGTGTGTTGATCTGAAGACTATGATTTATAAAATGACAGTGAGTGCAGCCTTAAAAAACACCATCACAGGGCCTGGTTTGCTGTTTCTCCGGCACTCAAAAAGACATATCAGGCCCCTATAGTGTCTGACTGTTTGTGGCCAGTGGTTGGTATGTATGATGGTAGACACCATCAATGATCACATCTCTCCCAAACAGCAGGCGGCATCATGGTGGTCCAGGAAAGGATTGGATAGGGAATGTTACTCTGAACTAATAGGAATTCTCTTATCCTGACTGAAATCCAGCCCAGGACTGTCATTCACACTAATTTTATAGTAGGAGTCAATAATAACATATTGGGGCAAAGATACGTTTAGGCTCTGATTAAATTACCGTGGAAGGGTTACACATTGTCCCTTACAGCAGTACCATGGCGAGGCACTAGTGGTAACAAAAATTAGACCCTTAAACTCAAAATGGGTGGGGCTACCTTGGCCTGTCAATCACAGGCCGGTTGATTAAGTTACTGCTTCTGTGTGGGTTAAACTAGGCAGTGACTGACAGGACCAGCTCCCCTGTTTAAAGCCTAATCTCTCCTGTCGCCAGCAGAAATGTCATTGTCTGTCCTGAAAGCATAAAGAAAGATATGCATACATACGGAGCCAGGCGGTTATATCAGCCAGGCCTGGGAGTGCCACAGACTGCTGTGAGGTCTCATTAGAAATGTGGTGGCTCCTGAAAGCATTGTTAGGAAAAGGTTAAAATAGGTTCTCACAAGGCTGATGATTTTAGCGAATGAGGTGAAATGATGCAATTCTGTGCTTTGATACCCCGCCCCCCAATAGAAATCAATGAGATTTCCCTTAATCTTCACTCACACCTTGATGGGGTACTTTCAAATACCGTAGCTGTCAAATTTGACACCTGACACGGCAGGGTGGGGGTGGATGTTGGGCAGGAGCTGGGGGGGTTCACTTTCCATCATGGTAATTAATATTTTTCACAGTGCCTCAATTGCCCTAAATCTGATCTCTACCTCAGAGGTGATTATTTCAAATATCATTAATTAATGTAGGTCTGAAATACTAGGTAGATTAAACAAATGTGAAATTCAGTCACAGACTAAGAAATAAGACCAGAAAAACTGTCAAACCCACAACTGTTTACCACCACTGAAACCATGCATTTCTGTGGGACCCCCAAGGTTTGGGACTTCTCTCTTGGCTAAAAACAATCACCACGCTAAATACAGCGGATACCTTGATTCTCGAAATTTTCTCATCTCATACAATTTGGTTTTTGGCCACAAAGTTCAGTAAAAAAAAATATTTTTATTTCTCAATCAACCAAACCTTCCACACTGCTAGCGCTTGCGTAGTGAACACCCCTGCCAAATTGTGCTATGAATATCCATTCATCCATCCATTATCCAACCCGCTTTTCCTACTGGGTCGCGGAGGGTCCGGAGCCTATCCTGGAAGCAACGGGCACGATGCAGGGAACAACCCTTGATGGGGGGCCAGCCCATCGCAGGGCACACACACACCAGTCACACACACATGCACACCTATGGAACTACAATCAGTGCTGTGAATATTCTCGTCTTTTTTTTTTTTGCTTTTGTTCTAGTTATATTGTTTTTAAATAAGCCACCATGGGTCCTATTAAGATTTGTGATATCAGCAAACCAAAACAAAAAGTTGTGAGAACCATGACAAAGCTGAAAAAAATTGCAAAATATGATACAGGTGTTTGCCTGTCTGATCACTACAGGGTATGGAATGGAACAATCATTTTAAAAATTAATTTCATGTATTTATGGTGTTAAGGTTTTTATTTATGGTTTTAGCATTTATTTTGTATTTATACAGGTGTAAATAGGCAATGATTTGGGGGTCAGGAACAGATTAATCCAATTATTATTTTTTATGGGAAAATTGATTTGGTTTTTGACAAAAAATAAGTTCCCTAACAGCCTAGATTAAGACTGAGAACCAAGGTTCCACTGTATTGAATAAATGCATTCCGTGTGTAGGATATCTTCTACTAGCTAGCTACAATCTACTCAATAGCTATTTATTGCGTTTTTGAGCATGGGTGGGGGGTCAATGCAATGCAAAAGCCACAGCACAAATACAAAAGCCACAACATGAATTTAAAATCCACAACACAAATACAGAAGCCACAACCGAAGTGGACAACAATGGAAATGAGCCACAATGGAACTGCAGCAGCCCATCAATATTATTGGTCCAGGTTGCCAGGGACTATTATTGCTGATGGACAGATTGGCTGCAGAGTTTTCAAAGAGGTTTCAGAAGAAAGTAAAAAATTATCACTTGTTATGCGTTTTTCCATGTTTGATTTGAGCACAAAATTGGAAATGGAAAAACGAGTCATTATTCTTTTTCAAGTCGTTATCTGTTCTGCGCTCAAAAATGGAAAAAACATAACAAGCGCTGATTTTCTCAAGAAACTGGTTTTTTCAAGTGGCGTGACTCGGAAGTGACAGGTTATTTGAAGAAAATGGTAAAAACCACAAGAACAAATAGCTTTGGACTAAGGAATGTCTTTTTATGAGCGGGAAAATTAAAGATGGATCGAGAATAAAACGGGCTGGCACCCAGGAGCCTTCCTCAGGACCATAATCCTCCCAGTCCACCGGGTACTGGAGGCCCCGTCCCCTGCGACGGACATCCAAAAACCATTGGAGAGTGAACACTTTGCCCCCATCCACCAGCTGGGGTGGGGGTGGAGGTAGAACAGGAGAAGCCAGAGGACTGGTCACATGGGGTTGAAGCAGGGACACATGGAAGGCAGGACGGATGAGCTGCATGGAATGCGGAAGCTGGAGGTGCACAACAGAGGGACTGACAAACTTAGAGACCGGAAACAATCCAACAAAACAAGGAGCCAACTTGTGGGACTTGTGAGACCTTCTGCCCCACCTGGTAGACCGGAGCACGTTCTGGATCATAGTAACGACGAACAGGCTAGATGCCAAGTGCAACAACAGCGTTGCAGGAAACGAGGCACCGCTGGCACCGTGACTTCTTCTTCTAGGGCCGGAAAGAGGGGGGCTGGTATCCCATGCAGTACTGGAAGGGTGATAGACCTGTAGCGGACATGGGTGGGGAATTGTGAGCATATTCCACCCAGGACAAATATCTACACCATGAACTAGGGGAGTGGGAGGCCAGACAGCACAACATGCACTCCAAATCCTGATTAGCACGCTATGTCTGACCGTTGGTTTTGGATGAAGTCCTGAAGACAAGCTCACAGGAATGTGCAAGCGGCGAGTAATATGCAGAATTCCTGCCAAAAAACAGGATACGAACTGGAGACCCCTGTCAGAGACAATGTCAGTAGGCAACCCATGGAGTTCAATACATGATTGATCAATAACTGAGCAGTCTCTTTCGCAGAGGGGAGCTTAGGAATGGGAATGAAGTGGACGGCCTTGGAAAATCGGTCAACCACAGTAAGCACTCCTGTGTTCCCCTCAGACAGCAAAGGTCCTATCACAATATCCAGGCAATATGTGACCAAGGCCGCTAAGGAACAGGTAGGGGTTGCAATAGGCCAGCTGGAGGCTGGGACGGGGTCTTGTTACGCTCACAGACGGGGCAAGCAGCGACATAGCTTCGGACATTCATGAAGCATCATTGGCCACCAAGAAAAATGCTGCTTCAGGAGGGTCATAGTCCCCCAGATTCCTGGGTGACAAGCTAGGAAGGAAGAATGTCCCCACTGGAGCGTTTGAGCATGCAGAAACTTAGGAACATAGAGGCCCCCCTGCAGGAGGATGATAAAAGCGCTGGACCGCCTGGACGACTTCCTCATTACCCCAAGATATTGGCAAAATGGGACTGGGGTCGTCCTTAAGGCCCTCCACCTCGAACTATCAAGACAGCACGTCAGTCTTGTGGTTCTTTACCCCCGGTCTAAAAAAAAAATCCAAAAAGTTAAAACAGGCAAAACGGGGGGGCGTGGCTGAGATGGTGATGGGGATTCTCCAGCGCGATCCATGACAGCGACAATTGTAAATAGAAGGACCACAACAGGCACTCAACGAACACTGAACCTAAGTACACACAAGACACAGGCAAACACACGCGCGACAATAGGGAAATACAACCATTAACATAAACATTAAGAACAACATCAATACAAGGGTTAAGAACTGTTAACAAAGAGCGTGATTTCCCGGGCAAGCAAATATCCATGTCTGTCTCTGCTCCCTCGATGCCTCTGTCCACTCTTCGCCACACTGTATTGTGTTTTTCTTTAAAGTTTTTACTATAAAAAGCAGAAAATTAATTAACAAAAATTATTATTTGGTAGGCTTGTGAACGAATTAATCAAATTTTAATGTTTTCTTATGGAAAAAATTGCCTTGGTTCACTGGTTTTCCTGGAACATATTGTGTTCGTGAACTGCAGGCACCACTGTATCTGTTAATGTATACCATGATTAGCACCTCTTTTGACTTAACATGAAGGAACAATAGTAAAACTTATGTAGGCCTACCATGTTTAGTTATCTTTTTTATTTAAACCAATGCGTCTTAGGAGTGATTCAGGATTACATTTCACTGCATGTTTTACATGTTTAACTATGCATGTGACGAATAAAACTTCTTGAATCTTGAGTCTAGTTTAGTAAAGCACCCTGGCTCACAATACTATTCGACAGATTGGTTCAAGAATTTCATTTTTAAATAAGGGATGATCCGGTAAAATATCTGACAGGTTTCAGTTATATGTATTTCAACCTTAAAATGAATGATGCCGATGTCTAGTGGCCAAAGTGAAACCGTTGCATTATGCCATGTAAGGCGTTTTCACATCGAAGTTCTGGAACCGGGTCCGGAAGTCCCTGGGGTGTCTTGCTTATACCTTTTGTACCTTATATCTGGTCACTTTCATGTGTCACACCGCACAACAGGAACTGGGACCTTTAAACGCGTAGGTTAAACTTCACACATAATTCAATATGAAACTACACCGCCATGTCAAAACAACAGAGGATAAATAAGTTGCTTTGTTTCACTTATTTGTTAGTTATTGGGGAGATTGATCGATGAAAACAGGACACAGCCTTTTATTTATATTTTACTTATGACCTGCAACATGTTTATTATTCTCATTACATCTGGCCAGCAGATCGATCTTTCGTTTTCCACAGAATAATAAATGATATACGTGTAATGTTATCCTGCTAATAATCTCTGGCAGGTTTCACCACTGGCACCAGCAATATCAGACAAAAGTATATTGGTTATTGATCTAATTTTCTGATGCAGAAAAGAAAAAAAATTACTAATTGATGCATTGCTACTTCTATCTCTTTTCCTGCACTTCCGCATAACTTCCAAGTTAGCTCCAGTGCTTGTGGCCAACCAGTAAGAAAGTTTTCATCAGGAAATCAAGGAAAAGTACCAAATCTGGAGTAGGAACTGAAAAATGGTTCTGGATCCGCCAACAAGGAACTACAATGAGGCCGAGTTTCTGTGGTGTGAACATGACAAAAGTCCCTGGTTCGGGAAAAAGGTTCTGGTTCCAGAAAAAAAATGTATGAAAGTGCCTTTAATGAAATGAAAAATGAGATAATGACTCATTTTTCCATTTCCAATTTTGTGCTCAAATCAAATATGAAAAAACACATTACAAACGATAACAACATTTCATTTTTTCTTTGACCCCCTTTGAAAACTTCCCCTGCAGCCTGCCTGTCTGCCAGCAGTAATAGTCCCTGGAAACCTGGACCAATAATATAGATTTGGCAACTCCTTCTGTTGTGGCTTTTGTATTTGTGTTGTGTTGTGTTGTCCCCCAAAAACAACAAACCTGCCACCACTGCATCTAAATGCCTCACGACAGAGGGAATCAGAGGGAACCTTCTCGTCTTGTGAGGTCTCAAATGTTTATTTGCTGCTGTTACCTTGGCTGATTCACATGATCCACAAATGCTCCATAATACAGTTGATATAACATTCCAACAAAATATAATGATTTGTATGTATCCATAGTCTTCAGAACATCCTCACGAACTTGATGACTTTCTCCAAGGAATGACCTACCCAAAAGCAAGTCTTGTTTCCCTTAGAATTATACTAGCTGTCCCTTGTTGCATACGAGGAACCCATCCAGGCCATCTCCAGCATGGTACGCAGGTTATCAGTCTTCTTCTGGAAGGCAGTGCTTCTTGATGGAGTGGCTGCTCCCCACACCAAAGTGTTCTGGTTTTCCAGGCGCAGCTGGTCTCCAGCCCCCTAACTTCTATAAAATGGCCCCTGTATGCACGATGATGAAGGCCTATTGCTGTCACCGGCTGGGGACGTGAGGGGGAATGGGGGCGAGCGGGAAAATGTCAAAAAAAGAAAAACAGAACTTCTCTGCGCACCTGAGAGGACCTCAATGCATGCGAAGGTAGATGATGTGTGTGCCTGTCTATAGAGGGGGGTTTCCAGGGGATTAACTCACAAAATGATCCTTTCAGAAACGGCTCAATTAGGCTCCGTTGCACAAAAATAGCAGAATCACGACGTAAGTCAGATGAGCTGAAACAGAGTTGGGTGTTTAAGAGCATATTGCTGAAATGAGGAGCAGCTGGAACTGACCAGCAATGCGCTAGTTGCTGACTGTATCCAGTCTTTGCACACATACAGTCACAAACACTTGGAGGTTATAATGAGTCTTGGCAAACTAAACGACTCGCCGAGGTTGTAAGTGCTGCTGGTGGTTGGACTGCATTTTAAAACCACAATGTTTTATACTACAATAGAACTTGATGAGGTTTAATTGGTGACTATTTGCTGGGTGTCAGCGTTTTATAGTGGGCTTATGTGCAGAGAATCCATGATAAGATATAGCTATGGTGGATGGCTACCATGCTATTCATTTCTAATTTAGTGATCAGCGGTCATTGTTGACACACCACAGCAAAACGTGTCCTCTGCATTTAACCCATATGTGACATAGCAGGGGACAGCTAATTCAGCACTCGGGGAGCAGTGCTTGGGGCTGTACCTTGCTCAGGGTCTCAGTGGTGCCTTGCTGGTCAGGGATTCAAACCTTCAATCTTTCACTTATAAGTGTGCAGTCCTAACCATTAAGCCACCAGTGCCCATGTGAAGTTATTAGCCTGCCTGGAGGCTAAAGACAATGGCCATGTGAATGTCCCAGCTAGGCTTATGTCAGGCGATGGGCACGTTTACCCCTGTACCTTCTTACTTGTTATAGTATACAGTATATGACAGCCCTTTCTCCTACGTCTGATGTATTCCTTCCTCTCCACTTGTCTGCCCAATCACATGCCATTGCTTCCTCCCGCTGGGCTGGGCTGCCATGTGACTGTATCAGGTGATCTTTTGCTATAAATCAGCACGGTAGGTCAATTTGGACCCCCCTCAAAGTGTCCACAGCGGGGTACTGTTGGGGCATGCCATGAAGAAGGGGGGGGGGGGAGGGAAAGGTATGCCCCACTGCA
>JAODJW010000001.1:51519820-51531068 GCA_026777045.1 Hyperopisus bebe
GGAGTCCCCATTCAGTAAGTGTGTGTTAGCTATAGGAGTCCCCATTCAGTAAGTGTGTGTTAGCTATAGGAGTCCCCATTCAGTAAGTGTGTGTTAGCTATAGGAGTCCCCGTTCAGTAAGTTTGTGTTAGATATAGGAGTCACTGTTCAGTAAGTGTGTGTTAGGTATAGGAGTCCCCATTCAGTAAGTGTGTGTTAGATATAGGAGTCCCTGTTTTGGTAAGTGGCATGTCAGCTGTAGGAATCCCCGTTCAGTAAATGAGGTATTGGAATACCATAACTGAAGCTGGGGGGACTTCCTGCACAGGGATGCTGCAACTCCCGGACCGGAAGTTAAATGTCCCTGATTTATTTTCCTGGTCCCTGTTCACTGTCCCAGAGGATGGAAGAGTTTTTCTCAGCTGTACATGACTGGCCAGGCAGCATGATTAGATTCTGGATGCATGTGCATCCATCATTTCAGTGACAAGGCACAGCGAAACGTGAATGTGTATACAAAGTGAAACAGCTTTCATGAATTCACATGCACCTTCCAGCTCTGCAATGTCGCCATTCTGTCTGAAATGTGAATTTCACATGGATGAACAAATAGATCCTTCCTGCTGAGGTGACACCTTGTCTGTGGATACTGATGATCCACACTGGGCAAGTTCCTCTCTGCTTCTGGGGCTGGAGCTGCTTTTCCGTTCCCTTGCCTGTGTGCTGGTATTCCAAGGCTCGTGGTCCTGCTGGCTCCAAGCTCTCCCGGCCCTCCAAGAGGAGACGGCGTCCACCTTCGGCTATGTTTCATCATGCTCTCTGCCCTTCCCCCTGCCAGGGTCTGCTTGGTGGGAGCTGTGCTCCATGCAGACAAATATTAATGACAGTGGAGGCAGAATGGAACTGCATGAAATAGCAGGCCCTGTGCTTTAGACTGAGGCTAGCCCTTTCCAAACTTGCACCTGAGCACATGTGGGCAGGCCTACAGAATATGGCACAGAAACAGACCACTCCAGCTGCTGACGGGACGGAGCTCATGTTTAAGACAGGCACGGGAAGGTCAGCTCCCCGGCACAGAGCTGACAGCACCTGATGCCTGTGAGGCTGATAACTGGCTTAGGCAGAAAGCCTGCATTAATTAAACAGATCTGTATGGATTCGCCTGTCTCCGTGCCTGGAGGTAGTGTAGCTATGTGTGTCTGGACTCCTCAACAGCACCCCCCTGAGGTGATATTAACTGAGGTCAAATGTTTAGTATACTGTATAGGGGGAAGAAGGGCCCAGGGCGAATAGATGGACATCATATCACGCACACGTGCGCAAGACAGATGTTTGGGCACGGCTCGATTTTCACCATCGGTGGACGTCCTGTCATGTGGCATTACCTACTCGGAGATGGAAATCTGTAAGCCTTTGGTCCCTGGGGCTGTGGACTCATCACTACCTGCATGTCAATGAGCTGGCCTTAAAACTGAAGCTCACCCAGAGCCACAACTGAAAAACAGCATCGCTCACCGCCATTATCTAGAGAAATTATACCATAAAAACCACTCTAGAGAAAGGCTCCAAGTTGATTAACAGAGAATAATTAATCCACCTGGGACAGACCAGCTCTGTCTATGTATGTATGATAAAACTGAGAATTTTTCTTCCTTTTATTATATTCTACCTGCACCACGCCTGGTGAAGGCGCCGGAGCAGCGGTTCAGCCGGTGGCTGTCAGAGGAGAGGGCAGAACTAGTGAACCGGCAGAGGTGGGACTGAGAGACTCTGGGAGCGTTCATGATGGACCACTACATCTACAAATGGAGGGGCTACCTGGAATTTCCAGTCCCACAGAGGAAGATCTGGCTCTGCATGCCTTTGTCAAGGCTTTAACACCAGAGGGACTGTGCCAGCACATACTGGCTGAGGCCCTGGCAGAGGCGGAGATCAGCTGAGGAAATCCTATCCCTGCCTGCCACATTACACCTGTTGCCAGCCACACAATGCAGAAGCCACACCTGCACACCTAAAGGCTCTGATAGTGAGGAGGGACAGCTAGTACATGTGACCCACACAGAGCCATGGCAGAGGTGTGACCTGTCAGCAGTTGCCCCCTGCTAATGCTGTGGGGAAGTCGGACACTTTGCTTGTGTCTGCCCCGCCCCATTGCCATACCCTCACCCAGAACAGCAACCAGGAAACGCTGGGCAGGTGGCTCTGTAAGCAGAGCGCCACCCGCAATGCACACCAGTTGCACTAACAGTTGCACCCAGAGTGAGTTGGCTCAGTGAGGCTACTGGCCTATACATCGACTGCCTGGTGAATGAGACGCCTTGATGAGCCCTGGTAGACATGAGGTCTTCCATCACCCTGATCCACCCTGCCGTGCTTCCACTGGATGTCATTCGGTCTGTGCAACGCCCCGATCACTTTCATGAGGCTCATGGAATGCGTCCTGGCCTACATTCTCTAAACGCGGTGCATCGTCTATTTCGACCATCCACTTGAACATTCCGGTGATTTTGCCGGAGCACTCCGGAACCTAAAAACTGTTCTTTGCCATCTGGCAGGCAGGGTTACTGCTAAAGCCCCAGAAGTGATTACACATCACTGGTGTGGCTTCGAAACTTCCACAGGCCCAGAGCCTGTGCCCTGGCATTTTGAGGTTAGTACATGGGGTCATCATGGTTGGACACTTATGGTCGAAAAACATGCTGGGGAAGCTGCAGCAGTGATTCTACTGGCCCGGTTGCTGGCAGGACATCCAGCTATTTGTGCACTGCTGTGATGCGTGTGCAGTTTGGAGGGGTCCTAGCTGGCAATCTTGGGCTTCCCTGCAGCCATACCTGGTGGGCGCCCCCATGGTGTATGTGGGGGTGGATGTCCTGGACCCCTTCCCCTGCACGGAGGCCGGGAACTGCTACATACTTGTGGTCATGGATTACATCATGAAGTGGCCCGAGGTGTTTGCGATTCCTGACCACAGTGCCAACACTGCAACAGCTAAGCTCCTGGAGAAGTGTTTTTGTAAGTTCATGGCCCCGGTGGAGCTACACAGTGACCAGGGGAGGAAATTTGAGCCGTAGGTGTTCAAGGAGGTCTGCCGGTGGCTGGGGACCCACATCACCCCTCTTTACCCTCAGAGCAGTTTCACTGCACCCTAACCGATCTGCACAACTGGCAGTCTTCATTGACTGGTACCAGCATGACCGGGATGCCCACCTTCCCCTGGTCCTGTGGGGTTATCATGCAGTGGTGCAGGAGAGCATCGGCTGCACCCCCGCCACCCTCATATTTGGCTGTGAGCTGTGAACCCCGGTGGAGCTGATGTTCAGCATGACCCCTGAGCCGGAGCTGCCGGCTTCACCGGGACTGGACTACCTGTGCCAGCTCCAGGAGAATTTGCAGACTGTGCACAAGCTGGCCAGGGAACATCAGGCCATGGTGATAATCAGGCACTTCCTGCCCGAGGACCCGCTTTGGGTGTACTGCTCCATCAGGAAGAAGGGGTGGTCACCCAAGCTGGAGGGTTCCGGGATGGTTAACCCCTGGGGGGTGTGGTGGGCCATGTGAGTGGGTTATCGGCATGATTGGTATTGGGGCAATAAATGCCAGTTTGTGGTTACACCCAGAACTGCATTAGTCTTGTCAGTTAAGCAGCATGGTTTAGCAACCTACCTTTACAATACTATAAACATCACATACAACAGCACTATTGATAACCCTAAACACAGATTGTTTTGCCTAGTGAACACATAAATGTTTTAAACATTTGAGAGAACAAAGGCAGCATGAAGCTATTTCCAATGACAGCTCTAGACAGGGCACTAATGCTATTCTGTCTGCCCACAATGTCCTCAGCCCTCACTGTTATTCAGCCACTGCCCCAGACTCTCACATACAGATACATGTACACACATGCCTACTCCCTGTATTCATATCTTTATGGGGACTCTCCATGCATTTCTATGGGCATAACCTTAATCCCTACCAAGCCCTATCCGTAACCATGAGTAACAAATCAAAATACAAAACTTTTGGCATTTTTATAAAATTGAGGTTATCGGGAGACGACAGACAACACGGGACCGCGGACACGGGACTTGGAAGACAAAAGCTACTGGTTTTTATCACATTTTAGGGAAATCTGGTCCCCACAGTATAAAAATGACAATCACACACACACACACACACACACATGCCTTCATATGCTCCTTGCTTTGACATCCCCCTAGCCAGTATCAGCCACTTGGCTGATCAAGGTGCAGAAGAGGCATATGGGACGATGTGCGATGTCAGAGTCTCCCCAACGCTGGAGGAGCAGCAGCTCCTTAAACTGCCAGCGTTCAGCGTTTTTTAAGGGCGACCATATATTCTGACTATTCAGTGTTCACTTTGGGTTATGCCTCCACATCTGGACAATCATTTAATGTAGATTTAAATTCATTTTAACATAAAAATTTGGCATTATTTGGCTATTTTCACAAACCGATGCAAATATATTTTAATCTGAATTCCTTGCAGTGTGATACCAGATGGACAGAAATCATTCATGCATTTTTCTGCTACTTACTAAAACCACCCAGCTTGTGAGGCACATGTGACAGTCCCAGGTTACAGTCCGGTCACACACAAGTGTTCTGCAGGTCAAATTCACAATTTACTTTAATTATTACTGTTCTTTTTTTCATAATAGTTTTTCTTTAAAGCACTTGGATGTGCAAAGGGAATATCATGCTACATCAATCATGCAAATTTTCTATCAAATGAATGGGTCACTTTTATAGGTTGTCAAATAGTTGAAAAAAGAACACATTTTCAGATCAGACAACCAAATATGTAAAGCAGCGGATCAGGTTGGATTGTGTGGCTATTTTGCATTCTGATTGTGATTGATCACCATCCCTATGCCCAGAGATGCCTCTCACAGAATAAGGCCCAGCTGGTGCTGATTGGATTGACCAGCATCTGAAGGATAACTAGGGCCAGCTGGGTGGATTCCAGAGGAATAGAACAGAAGAGGCCTGCTGACTGTCTGCTGATGTGTCTGCCTGCGCTTGCCATATGTTTACATGTTCATTTGCAATTAATACTCTGCACGTCCTGAATTTGACTTCCTGAATCCCTGCGATGTAATTTCTCCCCCAGTGATCCCCCAATTATCTGCCACACACATAAATGAATCACATAAGCACGATCCTATTATTCTGCAAGTTTAAAATCCACTGTCACAAAAAACACATAATCCCATTTGGTCTGACAACTGAAAGAGATAGACAGACTCTCAAAGAATAAACAGAAAACCTGTCCTTTAGCTTGTCCGGTACATACATTACTATGATTAAACAGCTACTGTAATCTGCTCAAACATGAGTCACGATAAGTGCCTTCCTGTGGATGTCATGTGTATGCCTCATGACCCTTTCCCTTCTGCCGCCTCCTGCATGTGATGCATGGGTATTAATGAAACACTGTATGCACAAGCTGGAAAAATTCATGAGAACGGAGGACTGAACATAAGCTTACTGTCATTTATATAAAATGGAGTGAAGCTGTGCAAATGTGATGGCACCCCCTGCAGGTGAAGTTTGGTGATTGTATTTGTTTTATTAGCTTTAATGTTGAGCTGAATGAGCTACTGGCAAGAACACATCCTTCGGATTGAAGCACCTCTCAAAATTAACTGAATACAGTAACAGATTTTTACTGATCCATGTCATACCATCGAGGTACAAGTACAGTTATGTAATTATTTTATATTTACCGCGGATCTTCCCACACCATTTTTAAGGCTAGGGAATGCTAATGTTTTTATGCTTGATTTATTGTGACGTTATTGTGGTAACAGAAGCATGTTAGGTCCATCTTAAAAATGCATCTTTGCTTTTGTGGGAGCCCTTTGCAAAGACACAGTGGCCAGAGGAGCAGTTAGAAACTTGGCCAGAAATAAGAGGAAATGTTGTGGCTGTGGAAAAATTCAGCACATTTCAGTGATGTTCATTACCATCTTTAACACTCTTCCAAATGCTCCAGAGACACAAGAAACACTTTCCATACCTTTGGACCCTGACGCTTGGAGTGTTTGTGTTGCTTTCACCTTTGACCAGGGATGGGAACAAGTAATTCCTTGGTCAAGTCTCGTGTCAAAACATTGCAGTCCAAATCAAGTCTTGAGTCATTTACCCTTAAGTCCAAGTTGAGTCCAAGTCATCAAATTTGAAATTGAAAGTCGAGTTGTGAGTCATAAAAATTAAGTCCCTACTTATTTTATTTCAGCTTTTTTATCTTTAGTGATTAAAACTTTCTGCAGCAAAAACCCACCACAGTATTCTTTATAGCCATAAAGAACTGTTCACTCATATAGACTGTCCACTCACAGTTGTCCTCACAATTTTTACGTCTGTGTATATGCTGAAAGTGATGCATCTTTCCAACAAATTGTCTCAGGAGGCCTTGCTAATTGAAAATGCAGACAGCAGAGAATAAGTATGTACTGAAATGATAAAATTAACATTATGGTATCCAGAGGGGGACTATAACTTCAAGTCTTCTCAAGTCATAGGGTCCAAGTCGGGTCCAAGTCTCCAGTCATTGCCCTCAAGTCCAAGTCAAGTCCAAATCTTTCTATCAGTTTTGCCAGACTTTGTATTATAAAGTCAGAAGCACTCCTGCAGGTCTTTGGTTAAAAATGCTTGAAATGAACTGAACTATGGGGAATATGATCCTTAAACAAACATTCTTTAATTATAGTCTCCTTTGAATATTCTGAAAAAAATATTTGAATGCCTCACTAATTTTTAACATGGCAGTTCTTGCTGTTACCCTTCTCCAGCATCTATATTCTGTAGCAGGTCATGGGAGAAGAAAATTATGTGTTATAATTTTTCCTGCTTGTGAAGTCAATAACTTGTGTTCATAGCGTCTTATTGTATAACTATGTCGGAGCAAAAAAATTCCACATTCACCATATTTTGTATAAAATTTAAATTCTATTCAACCCAGTTCTACTTATTCACCGCTGCCCCAAAGCAGGTATACATAATTCCTTTGTAGAGGCAGAAAGCTTGTTCTTTTGAAAGTAGAAACAGGTGAGCTGTGATGTCCAAAAAATGGCTCAGAGATACTGAGGGATATCGTCTGAAAGGAGCAGTGAAACTTCACTTGAACCGAATTAGCCACATACCTTCCCTTAGCCTGTGTGGGTGGAGTGGTG
The DNA here is from genome assembly GCA_026777045.1 of Hyperopisus bebe. Classification (NCBI taxonomy): domain Eukaryota; kingdom Metazoa; phylum Chordata; class Actinopteri; order Osteoglossiformes; family Mormyridae; genus Hyperopisus; species Hyperopisus bebe. The sequence goes on from JAODJW010000001.1 coordinate 51,526,998, forward strand.
GGTCTGAAGCTTGTTATCTACGCCAGCAATCAGAGGGTTCCCAGTTTGAATGCCATGAATACCAGGAGTGATTCTACAATGTTGGGCCCTTGAGCAAGGCCCTTAGTGTTATGTCGATAGATTGCGGAAGCAGAAACAGTCAAATGAAGGATCTGAGATGAAGGATTTATTAGGACTCAATCCTAATACATAACACAGGAACACGTAACGTCACAACGTCAATGACCGGACTGGGGAAACAGACTTGAACGCGGATTTAAATATACAGGACTATCAGAAACAACACGAAACGGCTGAATACAATCAGGAATTCACACGAGGTAACGAGGGGAGTGTGGCACACGGAAGGATCGTACGGGCAGGTCACGACACTTACTGTAGCTTGCAATTATTTTGTCCTGGGTATGATGTTAACCTACATCCAGCCCTGCAAGCAGGTCCTCCAACTTTCATGGAAAAATCTGGGGGTTGGTGGCAGGATTGGCACTCAAGTCACTGGAAAAGGCTTCTGTTCTATTCCATTTGAACTAATGTGGTGCTGAAGTATCACCTGCCGCAGGGCTGCACTCGGGTTCTTATCCCTGAGGTGGTGGGTATGTCAACACACTGTATCAGTACATGCTCCTAACCTCTCTTTCTACCTCTTCATTATAGAAAGTGGAGGATTGAGCTGTTTAACATCACTAGGGAGCGATCCTTTTAACATCACCGGAGGGAATAATAGCTCAGGATTAAATGCTTTCAAAATGACATGACTCAAGCCACACCTCCTATTTCTCCCTCTTATTGCCAACTTTTCTTTCATTTTTTTTTCACTGCATACAGACTTGGATAAATTAAAATAATCAAATAACTGAAAAACTCACAAAAATCATCATTAGAACTGTGGAAGCACTACTCCACAGAGAGGCATGAGAGGGTCTGACTAATGGCTGCTATATGAAAATAATCAATAATCTACCACAAATCCATCATTCATACGAAAATGTATGAAGCAAACAGGAATGCCTTTAAGATTTCCTTTTATGACTTCTCTGAGGTGGACAGATTTTAATGCATGAAAAACAAACATCAAAAGGTAAAAATGAGTATTCGCCACAAGATATGTACCTACTGTTTAAAATAACAAAATTACAGTCTTCCAAGGAGCTGCAGACACGTCAATAGCAATTCTCCATCCCAGCAAATTTTCTGCTCTATTACATCAAAGTACTTCATCAAAGCAGAGTTTTGAAACACATTAGTGCATATGAATAACAATGGCAATCGACCCAAATCAAGCGTCGCAAAACCATCATTTATAAAATTGCGAGGAAGAACAGAATCCCAGGTGTGTAAAATGCTTGCTGCAGTCACTCCTTTTCTGTTTAAGAAAAACCAAGAAAAATAGCACTGATTTTATTGATTTAATGTTAAAAAATTAACTTAAATCCGCTCAAATTCATGGTCACTGAACAGAATGTTGTTATGAAGCACGCACTGACTTGTGCGCTCCCATATCCAGTGCTGGATAGCTACTTTATAGTGACCTGCAAATAGATGTTGCATACATATTATTTATTTTGCAGTCACTTTTATCCAATGTGACATACATATTGTTTTTTTTGAGAAAGCTCTGGACAGCCGGCATGACTGTCATCCATGTTGTGCTCTTCCAAATTCAGGCCAGCGATTGATGTCTTCTCCTTACAGTCTGACAGTGTACACCTGCTGCAAACATAACACAAACAAACCTCATCCATCCATTTTACCAGCATTCACTCCTTACTAGTCTTTCAGTTTTATCCTCCCTATGGACCAATCACCAATGTTTCTGCTGATGCTTCTCTCCTATTTGACCCTTAAAAATTAAGCCCTGCCTCCTTAATATGTATTTCCACCATCTGTCTAACTTCTGGATTTTTCATTCTGCTGCCTTTCATGTGCAAGTCCTCCAACGAAAGGGAACAACAGTCCAAATATGTCGTTTCCACACAAATCCTCATTCCAGTGTTCACAAGTGAAAACACAGAGCCACGCTTCCATGGAGACCGTTTCATTTATGTAGGTCCATTTTAATGCGATAGAAGGGAATTTTATAATACAGAGCGCAAAAGCCACGTGCCAAGAGCTCATCCTAGTTCTCCGCCAGTAAGCTGATTATGCAGCCAATTAACTTTTCAAAAACCTCCTGTGTGAGCCTGACATCAGAAAGAATCACTTTTTGCTCTATGAATCAATTTTCCTGACCTGAGTGGCAGAAGGAAAATGAAGGAAAAGGATGAGCATGTGTGAGGGTGGAAGAGGGTGAGAAGAAGGTGCAGAGAGACCACAGGGAGGAGAGGAGGCTGGCAGGAAGGAGTCAACTCAGCCAATTCCTCCGAGGCCTCAGAGTAAGCATGGTTTGCTTATGTTTTCATGCATGTCAGTTACTTTATTAACTTCTTCTGGGTGGGATAGATCACTGGGCCCAGGGTGACATTCCTGAAAGAACGACAGAGAGAGAGATCCTTTCAGTGTGGCGGTTCTGCAGGTTCATCGACATGCGGCCTCTGACAGAACGCTGGAATTAGCCACTGGCAAATTCCCTTCAGTACAGTTGTGAGCATGTGTGACACGCAACTCATCAAAGACACACAGAATATTTAGGCCAACGGGACCAAGTGCTAATGAGGAACAAGGGGCTTTTATGCCGGAGAGAAAGGGTGGTGGATGGGTAAAGAGAGCCGGCTTTCAAATCAAACGTGTCTCTTTTTCTTTCACCACTGGGACCTGATAACTATCCCGTCTGTAAACAGTTCCTTTCGATTCCTCTCAGTCTTATGTACATAATGCCGGCATGTCATTTCCAGGCCCAGAGCATTCATAAGTGGGATGCTATTTTAAGCTTTATTTTTTAATACTTTGTGGAGGATATTGCATAATATTAAAGAAAACTGCTGATGAGGGTGGGATATATTTAAGCTCTCTTAATATCATCACAGTGCTGCCTGTGTTGCTATACTAATGCTAAGGCCGAATGGGGGTCCTTGGGTTACACACAATGAGGGGGCTGATGGAGTGACCTTCATGACATAAACTCCACAGTTTTAACCTGTAATTAGAGAGGTTTTAATGTCAAGCTTTACCTAAGACAAAGCAATGTGGAGGGAAGGTGACAGTAATGACCACATTACCTTTTAGAGGAAGTGATGTCTTCTCATGGATCTAATAATGTAAATAAGAGGGAAATCAGAACACAGACATCCATCAATTTCCAATTGATGTCCAGTATATGCTTTATTTATGCAAGGCACAGATTACATTAAAATTCCAACAATCTGTCCACCTACTGCTGCTTTCCCAACACATAAAATTTATCACTTTCCTTCACACACTTGCAGCACTGAACATTTTCATTTAACTTAAATGGGTAATAATTATGATACCTGCTAGAACATGATTGATATGGTGATTTTTTCCATAGCTTTTATGTAAAGATCGACTTATTAATTGATTAATAAAGTCCCCTTTTCAATGAAACGTAATGTGTGCAACTGTATGGTATGGGCTCTTTCCATTTCCACAGGCATGAGGTCCGTGTGGATGCTTTTTCACATCCCTTAGCCTGTCCGCCCATCTGCCGCAGCAAGCAGGAGGCCAGCCTGTGTGGTTCATCATGAGCTGCAATCCATTGGCAAAGCCCAACCACATCTCATCATTTAACTGCACAAGGCATGGAAATCCAAACTAAAGTCAACAGGTCTAGGTGATAATATAAATGTTTATGTCTGAAAACATCTCAGAAAAATATGCAATTACACCCATCTAAACAGCATTGCTTTCTGTTAGGAGGGAGACGTGCTATTGGATTAGCACACAAAATGAATCAACAAATCTGAATCCTGCTCTGATATAATTACAGTAATAACATGCAAGGCAACAATCAAATTATGCATCTTTACCCATGCAATGCAGCTGGTATAATGTAGAATAACAACATATACAAGATACAATATAAAAGATACTTTATTTGTCACATACACTCACCTAAAGGATTATTAGGAACACCTGTTCAATTTCTCATTAATGCAATTATCTAATCAACCAATC
>JAODJW010000001.1:51565116-51575318 GCA_026777045.1 Hyperopisus bebe
TTCTGAATGGCCTTCGTAACTTAAAATGTTTGTAAGTCGTTATTCAACATCATTTTAAGGGTATACGCAAGTGCAAATAACTAGGATGCTGGGAGTACGCACGCTATGTGCAGAAAAAAATTCGATCTTGTGGACAGGTAACAGGAGCCCATCAAACGCAATTTAGACTTACAGTCCTCTTCGTTCATATGTCTGAAAGCTCTAAAGTTGAAAGTTCCTAAGTTGAGGAGCATCTATACTGAGAGTCTCTGTTAGTCAATGCTGAAGCTAATACAAAGAGGATCCCTTAGCTAATACTGAAGGTGATACAGAGAGTTCCTGTTAGCCAAAGCTGACGCAAATACAAAGAGCCTCCTCTAGCCGTGGCTAGTGGTGAAGCTAATACCCATAGCCAGTGTCGCAGCTAATACAAGGAGCCTCTGCTATCTTATGCTAAAGCTAATCCCCAGAGCCTTGATTTTCCAATGCCAAAGCTAATACCCAGAGCCTCCACTAGCCAACGCCAAAGCTAATCCCCAGAGCCTCCACTAGCCAATGCTGAAGCTAATACCCATGGCTAATGCCAAAGCTAATTCCCAGACCCTGTGCTAGGTGACGCTGTATCGAATACAGAGATCCTCCGTTCGGCGCTGAAGTTATGATAAGAAATTGTAGTGCCATGTTAGTGCCCTTCCTGCTCTTTAAGCACAGCATTACCCAAACTTCCAGCAAAGAGAGCAGAGCCTACAAAGGGAAAAGTAAAAATGGGAGCTGTCATTTTTAATAAAACGGGGGCTGATAAAACATTAGACTGATACAGATACTCATTACCCTACAGTGAGTCATGCAATCAGCCTGAGAACCCAGGGGAAGTAGAAAGGAAGAAACCTCCTTATTCTTTAGGGTAAATTCTACAGGGAACGCAAATGTCTTCCAGGCTCCAGCCTTCCTTGAATCTTGTCTGATTCAAAAAGTTCCTTCTTTCAGGTGTTCATATTGACATCTAGCTGCAGGGTTTGGTTTTTCATCATGTCTCTCTGCTTTGGCAAATGTCAGTCACTCTCTTGTTCATCTGCTTTAATTATGTCCAACTTGAAAGTGGTTTATTGTGACATCCGTGGCTCTGGAATTCTTCTGGATAACAGACTAAATGGAACGAATGCTTATAATCCAGGAGTTGCTGAGGTTCAATACTGGCTTATGCACTTTAGAGCATCATTATGGTGAATGAAACCCAAGTGTTGTTGTAGGATTTCTTGTCAAATATTATGATGCTGTATTTTTTGGGTCCTGAATGAATTTTATACATGAATGAACCCAACTGAACACAATTCATCAAGGGAAATGGACCAGCAAATGGGCAAATCTAATGGTTTAAAACAGCGTGTGGTTTTGTGACTATACACTGCGACCTGCTGACTTGGCTTGATAAGCCTCCAGACTGAACATTGTTTATGAGGACAGCGCCCCCTGCTCTCCTGAGGAACTGTATTTCCCTGACACGTGATGAGTTAATCAGCTATGTTTTTGGTTAGTTACAGTATTCATATTCTGAAGTCTGCAGCTGATGAGGGGTCAGGAGGCTGGGGGTCTGCAGTAAAATTTCAGCGCCACAGAATATATCTGATTGTTATTGTCCAGATAGGCACACTTAAAATAAGCCCACCCCGCTACCAAGTGGCAATGGCAGGACGGGGATGCATACAGTACATCAATGCAGCCCCTGATGAATCCCTCTGCTGGGGTGGAATTGGACTAGACCTGCAATCCCATTAACCTGCACAGCTGCTTGAAGGGCCAAGCCATAGCTCATTCTTGAAGAGGTATGGCTCCCCTGCCTGGGGAATACATGCTCTGCGTACACAGCTGTGATTGTTGATAAGAAACTGATGCTGATTGATCCATTAAAGCTGGCACACATCCACATTTAATCAAACATAATTTGGCTAGTTTAAAATTGTAAAATTAAAATTAAATGCACTTTTAAAAAGATGCTGGCTCCCTAGGTCCCCATAGGTTTCCCAGAGTCTCCCTAGGTCTCCTGAGGTCTTCCAAAGTCTCCTGAGGTCTCCTGTGGTCTTCTAAAATCAGCTGAGGTTTTTCAAGATCTCCTGAGGTTTCCCAAAGTCAGATGAGTTATCCCAAAGTCACCCAATGTCTCCTCAGGTATCCCAAAGCCTCCTGAGGTTTGACAAAGGTTTTTCCTTAGAGCTACATTGAAAAAGATGGGGGCTCCATCAGCCTGGGGCTGGTCCTCTGCAGCATCAATGGCTGCTCCTTCATTTTCCTAGAATTCACCCTTACAAGTGGCCACAATACCCCTTCTGCATGCCTGCCATGACAGTTTTCAGACTTTGGCGGAGGAACTACCTTGCAGACAAAGTCTGGCCAGGGTCAGGGGGCCTATGTTTGATGTTCATCTTCAAGCCAGAATATGCACCATCAATCATGTTTACTGACAAATGGCCATGAGGTTTTTTAGCAATGAAGGTGATTTGTCCTGTGAAACTGAGACAGCTTCCCTCTATTTCTGCCATTGTACTCTTTTTTTTCACAGTAATTCGATTGTAAATTTGTGACGCTTTCATTTTCCATTCACTGATGTGTACTGAGTGCACAGATGTTTGTGAGCTGACTCCTGTTGGTGGAGACCATTTCCTTCTAGCTTGAGCTGGCTATTTCTGTCTTGTTTGGGTCCTGTTTCAATGCCTTGTGCTTTCCTAGGCTCTGCAGACATGACAGCCTTTGAGATGTCTGATAACGGGCGCCCAGCACCAGGGTCTCTCACTCTCTGTGGCTTTCATCCTACCCGTCCTGACATCGGAATAAATCCCGCTGTTTAAAACACATGGCTGATGCTGTCTTCAATGAGCCTGAATGTGTTAACACGTGTCTAACAGTATGGAATGCTCTCATTAGACATTAATGCATGAGTCACTGGCTATAAATAAAACCCTGAAGTGATAGGATCAGGCACTGAGGCATACTTAATGACTCCTAACCATAAAACTTGTTATTTTGCTTTAATATATAATAAATCTACACATTATACTCAAAATCATTCATCTTTATGCAGACTCAGTTCCCGAGTGGTCACTAGGAGGAGTAGGTGGTCCCTTGGTGGTTACTGGATGAGACCAAGCAGTGCTGGAGCAGACATTGGGGGAGCAAGCAATGCCAGAGCGGTCATTGGGGGTGGAGGCAGTCCCTTGGTGGTCACTGATGGAGAGCAGACGATGCCGGAGCGGTCACTGGGAGGAGCAGGTGTTCCCTTGGTGGTTACTGGGGGAGAGCAGGCGGTGCTGGAGCGGTCACTTGGGGGAGGAGGCAGTCCCTTGGTGGTCACTGGCGGCAGCAGGTGGTCCCTCGATGATCACTGGGGGGAGCAGGCAGTGCCGGAGTGGTCTCTGGGGGGAGGAGGTAGTCCCGTGGTGTCACTGTGCCCACCCATGATTTACCTGCCCTCCTGAGCCTCCCCTCCTCCCTGACACTTCTTATATACCAGAAGCAGCTGAGATGCCGTGAGCGCCAGGGACTCGGTGGTTCCTGCTGAAAATCCCTTCTGTGTGCAGTGATGTTCCGCCCATACAGTATTTATGCTGTACGCATATGTACCAAACAAATGCAGCAAATGTGGAACGTTGGTGTGCTTCTCCCAAGCAATATTTGGCAAGGGGCAGATCAAGCCACACTGCTATGCATGCGCATGTGCATTTTAATGTGAAGCTGGGAGTTGTTAATGTGAATACAAGTACAGCACAGGTATTTTGTTTTAAAAGCTTTATGCTTATGCTTAGTATTTTTTGAGACAGTGTTTGTTGTGTTTATTGAACACTGTTTAATAAAGAATAAAAGAAGCAATTTATGTTTTGTTTCTTTACCCGCACTGTACCAAACCATGACTTCAAAACCGAGGTACATACCGAATCATGATTTTTGTGTACCATTACACCCCTAGTATGTACACATACACACACACGTATATATTTTATATATATATTATGTAAAACCTGTTATTTTGACGTTGTGGGGGGACCAATTTTTAGGTCCCCACAAACAACTGTGAACACAATCAAAAATGTAAAAACGCCAGAAGTCTTGTATTTTGTTTGGTTACTTATTGTTAAAGTTAGGGCTGGGTAGGGGTTAAGGTCATCATGTTGGGATTAAGAGTTTTCCCCATAGAAATGAATGGAGAGTCTCCACAAAGATATAATTACAAACCTGTGTGTGTGTGTCCGTCCTGTGATGGAAATATATATTTAAAGTGAGAGAGGAGAGAGAGAGACAGACTGACAGACAATTCAGGTATATACTTTGGCTGGGGGGGCAGTGTTGTTGCAGGTGGACATTTTGTTTTCCTTTGACTTTTACAGTCCCTGCTATGTAAAGTTATATAAAAGAAACACTCATAAAATGGCAATGAAAAAATAGGCAGCGCATGAGAGGATACATGTATTGCTTTGCTTATTTCCCCCTAGATTTTCCTACAATCCTCGGCTTCTTATTAAGAATGAATGAATCTGTCACGTTGCACACATTTGCTGGGTATGTAGGCATGGATATTGGAGCCTCTTTCCATACACAATTCTCAGCCTTGGAATTCTGATAGAGTGATTTCTGCCTCATGGCAGCTGAGATGGCGAGAAGCCCTTATCGGGCAGCAGATGGGGGACAGGGGGATGGGGGACCGTGGGGATTGGGGGACAGGGGGGCGTGGCCATGCTGCATGGGCCAGGGGATGCTGTCTGCAATATCATGTCAGGACAGCGTCCTCATGAAGGAGGTCATGGCTTTGCAAATCTGTGCAATTATCCAGCAATTTGATCACACTTTCTTCCTCTGTGCATCTTCATCTGTCTCCTGATTGACTGGATCAAGGAGCTCCCAGACCCTGAGCTCAAACCAAGTCCACTCCATGGGCAACTTACTCCGAGTTACTACGTCTCTGAGTTTCAAGTCATTTTGAGGTCACTGACCAATCGTTCCATGGCCAGGGGCCCTGCTTTCTGCTCTGTGTGTGCTTTGCACCACCTGTCACCATGAGACATCTGCAAGTACAATTTTATTCTGTATGACAATAAGCAATTTGGTCTGCAGACAAAAGAAATTTTTTTGTATTGCCTTCTTGCAAACTTCTGGTTTAATTTTCGTTACAAAGTTCCGGGCACGTCTGCTAAAAGCGGCTGTGATTTTTTTATTCCCCAATTTTGTCTCATGCCTGCGGCTCTCCAGAAAACCAAGAAGAAGGAAAGACATTTAGGGAGCAGCGAATTGAATAGGAAACAGTGGAGAAAAGGAGTCTGGAGGAGGCAAGGCCTTTGTGATTATACAGTTAGCTAAAGAGTTTGTCCACTGCTTGGCTGCAAGTCTGTCTGGAGGTTACAAACAGGCCATCCATCATTCAAGACCTCTGTACATTAACAACAACAGCAAGAGAACAAAGGACTGTGGTTTATGCTGTGTTATGCAGCGCTCTACAGAGGATCAACCAAATCCTGTTCTTCTAAATCAATACCATGAGGCTCGTCATGAATGCAGAGTGTTCAGTGGTGCCTTCTGCAGTGTCAAACTCTAATTAAAACTGACCTTCTTAAGTCTGCACTGTTATTTCAGGAATATCAATGACAACTGACAAACTTGTTTACACACCACCTGATGCTGCATGTGTTACGTCCTGCCCATCATGTCCGCTTGACCCTCCTGTCTCCTCCTTAATGTGGCCCAATGACCCACGTCTGTGGCTTGTTATCCCTCATTAGTCTCTTTAAGTACACTCTCAGAAAAAAAGGTAAAAATGTGTACCTTTGTTTATCACTCGAGCTGTACCCTCAAGGGTCTGGCAATTATACACTTACCTATAGTAATTGTACCTTTCAAGCTATAGAAATAGACTGAGGAACATTTCTTTACCGCTGATGGTACATTACTGCTGATTGTACCTTTGTGATGTTCCTTAGAGCCCATTTCTGTATCTTCAAAAGTACATGTAGAAGGGTACAGCCCCAGTGACAAGCAAAGGTACAAATTTTTACCATTTTTTCTGATAGTGTACTTGTTTGTCTCGTTAGCCCCAGTTTGGTCGTTGACGTCGCTCCTTCTGTCTGCCCATGTCCATCCCCATATTCACCCTCTTGTTATCCTGCTCCTGTTCAGTCTAATAAACCCCTTTTATGTTTGCCCAAACACCTGCTTTTAGTTCTTTCCTCTCACAACGTGACAGCACAAAAACAATTTTGTTTTTATTTATAGGCTGTTGGATTAATATATGCTGCAAAACTGTTTGTGGATTTATTTGGTTCAAAATGTAAGGGGGAAAAAAGTTTTCTGTTGTCCCAGTGGGTAGGAAGTGTGTCTGAAAATGACAAACAATTCATGTTATTTTTGCGTATAGCTGCTCTCTGTAGAGGTTTTCTACATACTGCAGCATCTGGAGATACAACATGACTGGGGTAACGGTGCTAGTGGATCACAAGCACATTACACTTTTTTTGAGATTTTGGGAATAGACTAAACCTTGTCCTTTAGAAAAACAGGATTGAACTTCGACCTTCTTCATACACTGTCCCTGCGCTGTCACATTTCGCAACTCAATAAAACAACTAATTATCCAGCAAAAATCAGACCACTTCAATACAGAGGTAAAATCCATCCATCCATCCATCTTGTAGCTACTTATCCTGGTCAAGAATAATCTATTGTGCCCTAATATATCACATATCACATCCCCTGTTCCCCTGTAAAGTCCCAGACTATTTTAGCTTGCTCCCTGTAAACTCTGCTAAACTGGGAAGGACTTGGTAACATGGTTTTTTTGTGCTCAGGTGACAAGGGGGGCCGTCAAAGAGGGTGATGACATCTAGTAACCTTTATAGACCACCTCCATCCAGCAATCCTACCCCCATGACACTCATGCCCATGACTTTGAAAACTACTTCCTGTTACTTCCGGAGAAATAGACTTTTATTTCCCACATACACCTTGTCGTTGGAATAAAGCTTCTTTGGAAAGATCTCCACTGAGGGGAATTTACAATAATGAAATATCCTGACATGTACTTGTGGATGTGTTGCTGCTTCCATTCTTAATAAATAATTCAAGTGTCAGAATGAATTCATAGGGTGGAACGGAAATCCCCATAAGAGGTCCTCGCACTCTTCGTGGTGCCGTCGGCAGAGCTGAGAAAGGGGGCTTTCTCTTCTCACACACCAGGGGGCGATGTGGAAAGGGCTCGTTTGTGGAGCGAAAATATTACCTCTGCTGTGACAAAACCATGGGGAAGCCATTTGACTTATATCATAGGATTATATAACATTGCATATAATTTCTTTAATGCATCCCATCTCTTTGATACCAGACTTTAATATTATGGTTCCTTACATGTATTATGTCTGTAAAAGTATCTTTAAACTGAAATATTTTCAATAGATGTTAATACACAATTCCTATGCCCTCTGTGACAAAATAGGTCTGCCATTTTTCACATACTGATGAAAATGTTACAGGTCCCAGGAATTTGGTACCACAACAACAACTAAGATGACCTGCATTAAGCAGAAATAACTTGAGCAGATGGACACGGTGCATTGCGTTTCATCTCCAAGTCGCCTCTCCTTTATTAAATTCCAGCAGCATCTTGCCCTATACATCTCAAATTTCTAGCTTCCCTTTCAATACATGAATGATCTAATTTAGCACTCTCCTTTTTCAATGTAAGTAACCAGCTTTTGCGCATTTCTCCAAATACATTCCCTTGATTCTTTATAGAACTTATACAAAAATACACTCAATCAACGTAATCAAAATACTTTTCTTTTAAAGCAACTTTCAGACTCCTCCATTGCCATATAACTGACATACTCACTTGTACTTATTGCCCTGACGTTTATACATATTTTAAGATCAGACAAGCAATAAATGCATCATACTTAAATGTATAAACTAGGATTGACTGATGCTACTACGGATGAGCATATTTTAACAACTTAACTATAAAAAACCAATCCCCTCATCATCCACCATTATCAAAACATCATGTACTTAACATCTCTTATAACTGTATAACAGATATACAGTAAAGACTAATATATTAAGACATATAAAATAAATGTTAGCTTGACTAATACATGCCAACATATCGAGCTGTTATATCACCTTTAGTGTACAGGAGCCAGCAATAAACTGTAACTTTTAATTGTTTATAATAGTTTTTACCCAAAGTTATGAAAGAAATACTAGCAACTTATCAACATTCTACCCACCTGCATTAAGCAGAAATAACTTCAGCAGATAGATATGGTGCGTTACGTTTCGTCCTCAAGTCGCTTCTGAGCCATTTTCTTACATAGTTACGTATTTTAAATCTATATCGATACACTCACATGAATATATTTATTAAACCCAAAAGACCCCTTCAGTCATGTTGTGACCACCCATTTCTTAAAGGGTGCGTCACAGAAACTCACATCCATGTTTCAGCAGGAAATGTACATGGTGGCCTAGTGTCACACCAAAGTCATTTATTTTCAGATATTAAGCAGCCCACCTTATTAAAATGTAGTGGAACCCTTGGAGAATAAGCTTTTCCCCCATAGTCCTCTAATCTAAGCAGATAGATCTAACAGCTATAAGTCATGGGAGTCACCCTTCTGCACCAGGTCCCCTTGGCTTTTACATTTCATCTGACTCTAAATGCAAATTGCTTTTCATAAATTATACAATGGAGCTGAATAATTTACTTCTTCTAATATCGTCGCCCATGTGACCCGGTGCCCATTTTTCCTACAGATCTGTTTCAGCTTGACCATATGCATTTTCAAAAAATGTGATTCTCACTCGCTGTTATTCCCTCGCTTTTCTGATTATCATAATAGAGGTCCGCCCTGAGTAGCCGCCACTTACAGGCTCATTTTCTGGGGCCGTGTGGAAAATCTCGTCTCCACACCTGGAATCAGGTTCATTCACCCTACTTTGTAGGAAAAGTCTGCCTGTTCGTGAAAGATCGCCTCAGACACCTGGCAAAGAACTAATGTTTAAAAGCAAGACACCCCTGAAGACACCTTTAAGGATACCTTCAATAAAGCTGATTCTCACAAGCATAGGTGCATTTTACGCTGCATTATTAATGTTTTTATATATATATGCTTTAGATAAAACATGTTATGTAAAAAATTTATTATTTATTATAAATAATTAGTGGTAGATAATAAAAGGTCTCTGTAGAAAAACCCTTTACGGCTCTCAGTTTCACCTTATTTGACCAACTGGAGCCATTATGAGCCCCTATTTCCAAGATTGCAGCATCAAATGCTACAGCAGCTACAAGATACTGCAGTATTGTCCTTCATATGTCTTGAGCTTTGACTCAATTTCTCAATGCTTGCACAGTTCCTATGAGACCGCAGAGTGGGACTGCAGCTAATGCACCTGGGAATAGGCGATGGGGGGGGTCTGGGAGGGGGAGGTGAGGGGGTAGTGCTGGTAAAGCTGTGATTAGCAGATATCGCAGTGAGAGTCTTTGTGGCAGAGAGTCTCATCAGGCTCTATTGAAAGAGCCAGGTTGGCTAATTTCACCCAAGAGATCCAATACCGCCAGTCAATGAATTAATCTAATCTTGTCACACTTAATTAAGAAATTGCCCATCTTTGCCCATCACCTCAAATCCCTGTGAGTAATGGAGAATTTCACTTCAGTTAACCGTTTGAAAGAGATTAGTACGGTACATCATATACATACACATTTATTTTGTCATTTTACTAATATTAGGAATTAGGACAAAATTCCTGGTTCCATCTTTTCGTGACAATGTGTATTGAATGAAAGGGAGCAGAGTTCACTTATTTTAATACACTAACCATCACGATGTCAATATGAATCTATGTAGAATTTGCGTGTTTAATCTCAGTTTGGCAACAGGCATCAGAGGGGAGCATCTTCTCCAGAAACAACAAAGAAAATGTTCCAATTACCTGATGTCACCATGCTTACCTCGTTATCGTTCCTGACAGTGAAACCACTGATGTCACACCATACCCCCCCCCCCCCGACTTCCTGCGAGAGATGTGATAAGGACATGATACACCATGCTAACAGATGGGAGGAGTGAAACACAGGTCTGCACATTAGCAAAGGAGGGTATTCTTCTTTAATTGCGACCCCCAGTCGCATACTTGAGACAGCACACCGAACCTGCTCTCTTTTATGCCACCACCTGATCTGTACC
>JAODJW010000001.1:51581906-51592119 GCA_026777045.1 Hyperopisus bebe
TGACTTAAGCGTCTGCGTCTCGAAGCAGCTCTGATCGCCCACCCACTTGCAAATCGCGCTATTCGCATGATAATAACGTGATAATCCGACAGTTAGTATTGGGTAAAGAAATATGTGAATGCACTCATTGTGACTGAAATAAACAAGAGCACATGTCTGGGTAGTGTTTACACTGATCGGCTACAGTATAGCGCACGGATACGTCTCTGCCACTGAAGCTTTGCGCCAGTGTTACTAGTTTCAGCAGCAATTCTCATACCTGTGTTCATGGCTCAGTGGGTTAAGCCTGTATGCCTATAATCATATGGTCGCCAGTTCAAATCCAGGTTATTTAAAACGTGAATCGCGAACTTCAGCTGAGAGCGGTAATATACACCCCCGATGCAGGTAAAACAAAAAGGTGACATGGCTTGCTTTTTTGCCGATATGAGTTTTGTTTAGTTTTTATTTCTTGCAAAACATTTTAGTCTCGTTTTTATTCGTCAACAATAAGGCACATTAACACAGTCTTAGTCAGTATTTTTAGAACATTGGTGAAATCTCGTCATCGTCTCGTCTTAGTCGTGGGAAAGAGGATCGTTGACAAACACATTTCATCTCGTCTCATCTGACGAAATTAACACTGCTTAGAATATGTCTGAAGGTTTTTTAGATCAATATGGGTGAATGAAGCACAGAAGAAAGCCAAGTAGCACACAACTGTCACTCATCTCCTACTCATCATCCTCTGGATGACTGGAATCCCACAAGGACTCCCATTACCTGTGCAGGGAGTGCGAGTATGAGGATGATTGAGTCTCCATACAGCAGAATGTCTGGGGACGGTACACCTGAAGATGTTGTCGGCAGAGCATCTATTCTGCTGTTGCTGGTGAGAAGAACAGCTCAGTGAAATGCAAGAGAGTGGAAAACCAAGCAGAATTTCAAGAAGATAAGTGTTAGGATGACCATTGCACACAGGATTGCTGATGAGGAACACTTTAATTAGTGTGCCCCTATTGACCCTGGGCCACCCTGTAAGAAATGCCACAGTGTCTCCCTCAGGAGAGGAGATGAGCTGATAACATCATTATGAGTCCATTTCGGCCATGTGACATGCAGGTTATGTGGAAAAGAGAGGCCTCTTAATAAAGAAAATGACTGGTAATTATCACAGAGAAGCTGCAAAACCTTTGACCTCCCACACAGTGATATGGAGATATGTTAGGATTTAATGAGGTCAAACCATTTGATCCTGTGCTATAATAGGCTTTACTGCCACATACTGTAGATAGATAGATAGACAGATAGATAGATAGACAGAATTAAATTTAAAAATGACATGACCTAACATCTTATAAATTTACACACAGACACACACACACACATTTTTTTTATGGCACGATGATGTATTATAGTCTAATTTTTGAAATATAATTCCTTTTTATTGCTAGGGTGACCTTGCTTGGTTCTCTACAACAGAGAGTCATTGTTTGTGTATTGCGCTGATGAGTAGCAGATACATTAGTAGCTGATTGAAAGGCTTCACCCATCATGTCGATCATATTGTCATCCACGCTCAGCCTCTTCAGGTGTGCCCTCATTTCCGTATGTTTCTCCCAACAAGCTTGTAACGGACCTCAGAGCATGAGATTTATTGTATAGAGATTTATTGGACATCTTTAGGAAACCACTTTGTTGTGGGCATCTTGAAGATTAACAGCACAAAGCAGGAAAACACAATTAAATTAGTGAATCAGTTTGTAAAAATGAAGCCAGGTTGCTAAGGGTATTGGAGGAGGCATGGAAGATTAAGCCTAAAACTAGGTCAGCCTGAAAACCTGATGTTTTTATGTAATACTTTGTGTTGTAAGTTGACCCTATTTATATAGAGTCATGACTTTTCTGGGATGACTTTTCCTTCTTTAAAATTCCTAAACATTTTATAAGATTTGCCAATCAAGGGATTCAGTATTTTTCACATGACAATCAAAACTGTCCCTTGAGCATTTAACGGTTGTCAGAACCTTCAGCGGTCCTATGTGACAGTGCACAGCAAGTTAACCGGCTCAGATTTTAAACAGTACTTACTTTGCTGAGGATCGGCTTTCAGTACAAATGGTGACGTATCCACACCTACATTTGGCCTTGTCTGTAGCACTATTATCTGGCTTTCCAGGCTAAGTATAAAAATACACCATTCACATCATGTTGAGAGTTTCTTGAAGAGGTCTGAAGAAGTTATGTTCCACTGAAGACACCAATAAAATTGGAGCCTTTTTTCGTCACCTGTTCCTTTGCTCTTATAGGTATCAGCTGGCTGATATCCAAGTCCACTTGACTCTACCAGCTTCCTCTGGAATGCTGGGATCTTCGACTTCCTGGCACGGCAGGATTCCTGCCTGGCATATCAGCCAGTCACATGTGGCCTGGGCAGCCTTTAAACAGCAACACAGGAAATAGCATGTTACAACATCATATATTTATATAACGGTTGCAGTAAAAGCTAGCTCGGCTAGCAACAAACAAAATCAGAATCTCTCTTACTTGCCAAGTACCTGGTGTACAAGCACTTTCTCTTCGTGCAGGTATCAACATAATATCAATCCAATAAAAAGGTACAGAAAAAGATAAGATATGCCTTTTAAAACATAACAGACTATATACGAAAAAAACTGAAAACAATAGTGTGCACTGACTACAAAAGTGGGAAGTCAGATAGGTTCTTTTTCAGAAGGATTATGGCATGGTATGGAATAGACCGTAGTTTATGAGCATTACTGCGCATGTAATAAAGCACATATGCAGCCAAGGGATATTAGAAGGGTCCTCATTTATGGCCTGAGGAAAAAAGCTGTGGAGGTAGCGGTTGGTCTGAATATTTACGGCTTTTACTGTTGGTCTCCACTGAGGTGGAAGATGCTGGGAGAGAGAGTGACAGGGGTGTGAGGGGTCAGGCATGATTTTCCCACACACTGTTCTTCATCCTAGGAGTACAGGTCTTTGGCAGTGGAGACACATCGTACCTTTCACTTCAGATTTTGCTTGGTGTGTAAAGATGCAGAGCCATACCAGATGGTGATGGAGGATGTGATGATGGACTCTATCATGCAGTGTAGAACTGAACCAGCAGTGCTTGACGGACCACAAATTTCTTGAGTTGTCACAGGAAATACAAGCACTGCTGGATCTCATTCATATCTGCAGTACTGTGTTTGTCCCAACTAAGATCCTGCTGAATGATAGTGCCCACAAATTTGTGAGACTCTGCTCTACTGAGAGAGGAGCCATGTACAGCCATAGAAAAAATTAAGAGACCACAAGACAAATTTTGCTTCACTCATTTCTCAATTTCTGCTTGTGAGTTTGTGAATATTTTTTTTTTGTAAACTACAGCCTGGCATTTCCCTGTTTCTCATTGATGAAGGCCATCTTCCTTGCTTTATGGGACTTTAGTCCTGCTTCTAGGAGCCTGAACTGAACTGTCGTAGCAGTGCACTTCACTCCTGCACTTAATGTTTCCCACTCCTTTTGAAGGTCACTTAATGTCATCCTACAATTCATGAGAAACTGTCTAGTATGTTAATGGTCATCTGTGGCATTGTCATTTCTGCCCTTTACCTGACTGGTTTCTGGTCGTTCCTGAGGTCTCCTGCTTTGATCTTGTGTGCTGTTGTCTTAGAAAGTTTGAACCTGGAACCTGATCTTTGGCCCGCAGGACCACAATTAAACCAGGATTTAAAAATGCAGATCTGTTTAAAAATATAGAGTGGTCTCTTAATTTTTTCCGCGCTATATTTCCAATGGAGGCAGTGTGGAGGGTTTCCTCCTAAAATCAACAACCATCTCTACAATTTTCATAGTGTTTTGGACTAGGTTGTTAGCACAGCATGACGCCAGCCATCAATGATAGTTTAATTTATTGATTTGTCCAACTTTTGACTTTAATTGAAAAGGTTTTAAACTTGTGTCTTAAACTTTAAATATGTAACATATCTATCCATCTATTTTCCTATAGTTTATAGACCACTGGGATCATACATTTCATTTCTGGCAGAATTTGGGGAACTTCTCTCTGACTTAGTGATTAACTTACAGAATATTATAATACTTGGAGACTTCAATATACATGTGGACATAGAGACCGATGCCTTCAGCAAAAGTTTTCTGTCCCTCTTGGACTCTGTTGAATGTCACCAGCATGTAACAGGACCAACGCATGTTCACAACTATATACAAGACTTATTACTCATGTAGTTTCTGCTCGTCATGCATCTGTTTGTCCATTGAATAAGTCCTTCTCCGACCATTTTCTAATCACCTTTGTGATTGAGTCACCCTCTTTGACTATGACAGAGATTATTAGGACACGTCACCTAGAAATTCGCTATGATTTATTAATGCAGTAAGTTAATGTGAACTTCATGCATAGTACAGATGTCAATGAAGTCACCCATGACTTCAGTACAGTGGTTAGGCAGATTTTAGATGAAACGGCTCCTTTGAAAAATAAAGTAGTAAAAACCACCAGACGCTCTCCATGGTTTAATGGTTACACACGCTCTTGCACACAGGAGTGTCGCAGATTGGACCACAAACGGAAATCCACAGGCTTAGAAGTGTTCAAGTTGGCATGGTCTGACAGCATGCAACAATACAAACTAGCACTTCATAGGGCACGCTCAGTCTATTCTATTTTATTCTAACCTCTTTGATAAAAATAACCCTCACTACCTTTTTAAAACAATAGCTTATCTAACAGACAAGGCTGAACCTCTGCTACTGAGTAATTTCAAGAGATAAAATGATAAAATTACAAACATTAGACTTCAAACATGTCCCAATGGCTCACAATTAACTTCAGTGCAAACGGATCGTGAACACACCCTTCATGATTTTTAATTAATTAATAAACAATACCTAAAAACTGGGATGGCATGGTAGTTAGCACTGTTGCCTCGCACCTCTGGGACCAGGGTTTGCCTGGGTGACATGTGTGTGGAGTTTGCATGTTCCCAAGCAATTAATCATTATCAATATGTTCTAATGTCAAATATTTGTACTCCATCTTCAACGTCATCGGCCAAATATGGAGTACCACAGGGATCAGTGCTTTGTCCTTTATTGTTTTCCCTCTACATGCTGCCATTAGGAAACATAATGAGAAAACGTAATGTTAACTATCACTCCTATGCCGATGACACCCAAACATACATTTCTGTTATGCCTAACGACACCACACCTATTGTCACCCTAGCTAATTGCTTTAACGAGGTTAAAACCTGGATGGCGGAAGACTTCTTATCACCAAATGCTCAGAAAACCGAGGTTCTGTTGTTTGGAGGCAGGTCTGCAGATAGCAATAGTATAATCTCTGCACTTCACTCCAAAGGGCTGAACTTTTCCCTCAGCAGCTCAGCCCATAACCTAGGTGTCATCTTAGATACAAGCCTCTCATTTAAATCACATTTACAGTAAATGCAGTATCTAAGGTGTGCTTCTTACAGCTAAGCCAAATTGCCAAGCTGTGACGACTTCTTACTATTCAAGACACTGAGAAATTGATACATGCCTTTGTATACAGTAAGTTAGACTACTGCAATGCTCTATTATCTGGGAGCACACACTGCACACTAAATACCTTGCAGTGTATTTAAAACGTAGCAGCTCAAATTGTCACCAGGAGCAGAAAGTTTGAACAAATAACCCCTGTTCTTAGTTCCCTACATTAGACTTGTAGTCAAGACCACCTAAACCAAGACCAAGACACTACCAAGACCAGAGGGCATCAAGACCAAGACTAAGACCAAGACAGACCGAGTCAAGACCAAGACAAAGTCAAGACGAGACCAAGACCGAGACCGAGATTGAAAAAAAAAGACTCCCTTAACTTTTGTGTGCTGTTGAGGACTGACATGACGGGTACTGCCTGGTCCCAAAGTCATCTGACAAAACAGCTAACACCTTCAACAATTGTCTAAAGAATGGGAAATATGTACCTAATTTGAATTATATTTAATTTGTAGATGAAACTGTAACATCAAATTGAAGATTTGCCACAATTATAAACTTAAAATTGCATCATGTCCCATTGTAGTAGTACTAGCCAAATGACACTGTATGATATCAACTTCCCTGAAATGGATTAGGCCTGTTAAGTCAACACAACATGATATGCAGATGTTATTTAAAAGTCAATGGTCACATTTATTTAGTCAAACAACACCATTTTAAGTAAAATACTGTAATCAAACAATATAAAGACATGCGCACACGTCACATGAATCAAATGCAAACTACAAATACCAACTATATACCAATACAAATACAAACTGCACATCAAATTGTGCTTTAATAAGAATAAGGACAAGTGCTTAAATGATTCTGACATCTTGATGTCTGCAGGGGCATGTGATTACACATTTAACTAACGTTTAACTAGCGTTATACTTATTTTGTGCAAATAACGCGTATTTTGATTGGATGCGCGCCAATGTCTGAATCACAACAAAATGCATGTATGTCATTGATTGGTTGCATTTGAAGGGCGCGAAAGGCGAAATAATAATAATGTTGCATTATTGAACATTACGTTGTGTGTCATGGATACATTTTGCTCCAAATCTCCCGAACACTATATTGATCTGAGACAGCAAGACCAAGACAGCGAGACCAAGACAAGACTAAGGGATCCGAGACCAAGACAAGACCAAGACCAAAGACCGCTGAGACTGTGACAAGACCAAGACCACATAAAAGTGGTCTCGAGACCGGTCTCGAGACCAAGACCAGTCTCGAGATATCCAACTCTACCCTGCATAGGCTTCCTGTTAAGTTTAGAGCAGACTTCAACGTTCACCTACTTACAAATAAGGCACTTAGAATTACTTCAAGTTTACAAGCCGCGTCGTCCACTCAGGTCACAGAATGCAGGTTTCCTTGTCGTTCCACATATAAAGTGAGTGGACGGTAAAGCATTTTGTTACAGGGCACCTATATTGTGGAATGGTTTACCAACCTATGTTTGGGATGCCGATTCGGTCTCGGTCTTTAAATCTCGACTGAAGACCCATTATTATAGTTTAGCTTACCCGCAACCTATCACACCATAACTATGGCTGCTGGTGCTGCTGTACAGTACATGTCATTTTTATCTACTATGCTTGTCCATTTATGTGTCAACGCATATTCTGACCATCCATGCTCTCTGCCTTCCCACATGTCTGGGTAGTGTCTGGAGTGGGCACCATCTGAGATGGAGTCCTGGTTCAGTCCCATGGAGGAGTGACATTGCAAATGGGCCATACGAACTATATCTTCGTGGGTGCAGCCTTCAGTGCCACCTGACACAGCCCAACGTGGAGGAGGGCACCCGACTACCCACGAGAGAGGGAGATTTATCAAGGACAGGATCATGGACAGCGTTAGCATCAGTTCCAATAACAAAGTCGAAGTCTTGAAATTTAAGAAGGTGGTCAGAAAGACCCCGAAAGAATGAGGCATGAGGGGGAGTGGGAGTGTATGCAGCAACAAAGCAGACCTTCCGACCCCCCAGGTCAGAGAGGGCATAACAGTACCTGCCATCAGCATCCCCCCCAGAACTGAGAATATGAATCTGAAGGGCCCGCCTCACCAGTATGGCCACCCTACATCTACGCGAGGAAGCTGATGAAGTGGAGACAACCCTGTAGAACCTGGAGGCCGCCCGCAGTGCATCTCGCTGGAGTAAATGGGTCTCAATTAAAAAGGCAAGGTCAGCGTGCTGTCTCTTCAGAAAATCCGTCACACTGGACCGTTTTTCGGAGGTATTCAGGGCCCTAACGTTGCAAGAAGCTATATTTATATCGGCCATGGTCAAAACAGTACAGACAGTAAGGTGTAAACAAGGAAAAAAGAAATAAAAGTAAAAGTCTCAATTTGCCAGGCATGCACCAGAGGCTGAATGCGCCGGTGGGTCAATCGTAATTTCAGGAAGTGCGTCTCAGGGAAAACCCCCTTCCCACCCCAAACAGAAAAACAGAAACAGAAAAAAAGCATCCCATAACAGTACATTAATAATTAAATAAAATAACCGGCAAACCCTAAAGGGAGCGAAAGAATTATCCGGGAAGAGTCCCAAGAGACTAGAAGTGATCCATGGCGGCATTCGCATCCTCCGGAGTAGTGGACACGAGCTGCTGGCTTCCAAAGGACAGCTTCAGACACACAGGGAAAATCAGGAAAGGAGAAAGCCCCAACTCCTTCGCTCTCTGGATCGGCACGTTCATCGCCTTCCTAGCTGCAGCCGTCTTGGCGCTGAAGACTTGAAAAAAGAAAATTTTCCCACCTTCAAAACTGAGGTCCTGGACTTTGCGGGCTTCACGCACCACAGCCTGCCGGTCACGGAAGTCGATGAAGTGCATGATGATGGGAGGGGGGCGAGAAGAGGTATCGGACTGGCCGTACAGCCTGTGGGCACGGTCAATGGCTGGCTGGAAGTTAGGAAGATGGGGGAAAATAGCCGGCCAAAGCTTGTTGAGGAAAAACCGCATTTCGCACCCGAGCTTAATCCCAACCACTTTAAGATTGAGGCGACGGCTGCGGTCCTCAATCTCCGTGATTTTGTCATCCAGGGAATGCAGCACCTTATTAAAATCAGCCAGCTCCTTGGAGTGCCGATCGGTCACAGCCTTCACTGAGGCGACTTCTTTTTGTATGGATTTAAAGTCTGCCCTCTGCGAGTTCAGGTCAGCGCGGAGCTCCGAATGGTGTTGCTGGACCGTGCCGTTTAGCGAGTTCACCTGTTCGGAAACGAAGTTCTTCATTCCTAAGAGAAAGGGAGCCAGGAGAGGGGAAAGGGCCTCCTCAGTAACGCCGCCGTCAGAGCGGGGCACTTTCTTCTCCGGGCTGGGTGAGGTCTGCGCTGATTAGCAGCCATCAGGAGGAATAACAGGATGAGCGCCGAATTCGTGGGGAATTGCAACCGGGTAAGTGACAAGAGTACTGACTAAAGGGCAAAAAGGTGGATGGGACGCGCGGACGAGCAGAGCTAGGCAGCCATTAGCGACGAGCGTCACGTGACTCCTCCTTTGTGAAAGGCGCTATATAAAAATAAATTGAATTGTATATACATTTGTGTTCAAAATAACAGCAATCCGACATCACTAGCCTGATCAATCACTGGTATTGGTAGAAATTATATTTCTACATGGCAAATGTCACACTGGGGAAGCGAGAGAGACACGGACCCAGGACTGCGAGGCAAGCAGAGCTTTAATGAAGCAGGTGACAGGCAAGTGAGGGCAAACAGAAATCCTGCACAGCCCCAGGGGGAAGGCGCAGCCGCTTGGGACAGCGGAGAGGCCGTGCGAAACAACGGAGCTTCTCTTTGATCGGAGATCAGGCAAACAGAGTTGAAATCGGCGGGCGAGGATCATTGTCGTTGTCCGGAAGCGTGGGTCAATAGCCAGTAGGTCAGTCCAACGGAGAGGCACAGGACGGACGAACAAGAGGGTCGGAGGACAGAGGAAGCCTGACTCAGCAGGGCAGGTAAGTTAGGGACGGTAGCTGGACTGCGGAGGGAAGGCACAAAGGTAAGGATCCGACAACAGGTAAACGGGTAAGGCATGGGAAACCAGGGAGACGGAGGACAAGAAAACGCTCAGTAAGGCTTCTCTTCGTCGGCTCAATATTTCACGATTTTCTTAGTGTTTTCCCTTCCCTCTTAAAGGTCTAATCGGCGTTAGAGGAGTTGCACCTGTCCATCCCCACCCCTGTGGGCGTGACAGCAAATAATTTAATAGTAGGTGTAGTAGGGTAATAGAAAACCATCAGACCCAATAGTCATGGCATGCATGCTGCTGATTCTGTGTAACTGAATCATTAATGGAAAGGGGCTTGTGCAAAATAATAGCAGTGTGAAGTTCAATTAGTGAGGTCATTCATTCTGTTAAAAAACAGGTGTCAATTACGGCCCTTATTTAAGGAAATGTTGTACATGCTGGTTATAATCCATTTCTCTCTGAAAATCTGAGTAAAATAGGTAATTCCAGACATTGATCAGAAGAACAGCATACTTTGATTAAGGGAGAACATACACTCACCTAAAGGATTATTAGGAACACTATACTAATACGGTGTTTGACCACCTTTCGCCTTCACAACTGCCTTAATTCTATGTGGCATTGATTCAACAAGGTGCTGAAAGCATTCTTTAGAAATGTTGGCCTATATTGATAGGATAGCATCTTGCAGT
>JAODJW010000001.1:51623995-51635319 GCA_026777045.1 Hyperopisus bebe
GCACATTAAAACAATTACACTCTAATACATTTTGAAAGAAAAGAAAAACACTATTAACTAAGTGCATCATGGTATGACGAGCCCCTCCCCAGTTTCTCTTTCTGGTATGAGTAAATGTTTTACACAAGAAATTCCACAGACCCTCCCCCAGGTATAAAAATAAACACAGTGTCTGCTGTGAACACACGGGGGAATAAATCTGGGTGTTCATGTTTATAAGAAAAAAGTAAGCTCAATGCCATTCTATCCCGCTATCATATATTAGTTTAATTATTCCTTCACTCACTCTGAGGGTCTCTCCTCATTCATTAAGACCCCGTGGGCCAGCTCTCATCACCCGATATTCCTGCCTAGGTCAAGCTCACTGAGAAAATGCTGCAGATTCATGATGGCTTTGCTTGATGTTGCGGCAAAGTTGCTGAGCACTTTGCTGAGCATTCGGTTACATTCCTGTTGAGGGAGGAGGGGTTTGTCTTATGCTGGCACAGAGGATCCCAGTTAAGGCATGTGGGTGCATATGGCCAAGAGCTGATGCTGTAATAGTTCTGGGGAAACATGCTCAGAGGGAAAAGAGGGAAATGAGAGAAGCAGGAGGCATAGCAAACACCCTAAAGCAGCAGGGGAATATAAGCTCCTCCGGGAGGCGCTGGTTATTTCAGCACGATCCTGCGTTATCAGGATGCATGCCAGTGTGACTCAGCCCCTGTCTACCCATTTTAGCCAGAAGAAAATCCAAGCATATTCACCCAAGAACACCAACACCGGATTACGTACTTTTGTCATAAAATAAATAAATATGATGTTTGGCTTTGAGTTTCTGTTTGCTCCACTCAGGAAAAGTTTGCATGCTCCTTGCTTGTGACATTTCCAAAGTCTGCGTGAAATCAACGTTATTTACGCTGCATCGTTTTCAGTTGGTATGAGACTTCACTCAGAAGGACAGGATCCCTCTCCAGATCTGCAGGCCCAGCCTGCTAATCCTCCCACAAAATGAGTGCAGAAGATTCTTCTATTCTTCAAGGAAATGAGTTTGCAGATTTACATAATAACCATTGTATTCCCATATCCCTGATCCTCTCTCCCACTTTTAACCCTGAGGCAAAGGAGATGCCAAGATGGTTGCCTCACGTGGGATGAGTCTCCTCAAGATGATTCAATGTGCTCTGAAAGTTGGAGATAATAAGAGTGCCTGAGCCACTAATGCCTTCATTTCTAAGAATATCAAGCGGAGAAAAGAGCTTTTGTGTCTTTGAATGATTCCGTGGCAACAAGGGGATTGTGTAGGAAAATCAAAAATACAAGGGGGTCACGTCGCCTTAAAAATGTCGAACGAGCACTAATGCGCCCTTAATGCATCTCGAACAGCACCCCTTATGACCGCAGCCTTCCAGCTGCAAGTTCGAAGCACGTTTCCGCTTCTGCCAATGTTGTCATGGTGAACAATGGAGCCTAAGTTCAGAATCAGCACAGTTTTTGGCAGGTCTAATGGTGAGTCGGCAAAAAGAGGGGTGACTCCCAGATACTGGAAATATCACAGAAAGAGAAAATGGGAAAAGCGGGAGGAAGGAACAGGGACTCCTGCCACTCCCGTCCAGGGGCAGCTGAGGTTTTTCTTGGGTCCCACAGCAGCGATGTACACAAAGTGCACACAATCAAACATACAGTGCAAAACAAGACAAAGCGCAAAGGCAACACACACAGTGCCTGTGAATTTTAATATGTCAGGGGAGTCTGGATGGGCTGTTACAAAGTAAAATAAACACAGGCTCCACCTTTACATGATAAATACCAACACGAACCATGGTGGATTCTGCCTCACTGAATCTGAAATCACAGAGTTTGTTCTATAAAAATTCCACATCTGTTTTTCCCTCATCTGTCTCTGAGGACACGGTGGACATCTGTCATGGAGGGCATGTCTGGCATCTATCACAGTGGATGTGGCATCTTTATACCAGGCAAGCTGAAAGAGCGCCTTGCATAGGTGTATACTGCAAGTGGTGCTCTGCATAAGCACATACTGCAGGGGGTGCTCTGCATACATCCATATTACAGGGAGAGCTCTGCATAGATGCACACTGCAGGGGGCACTCTGCATAGGTACACACTACAGGGAGAGCTCTACATAGGTACACACTGCAGGGGATGCTCTGCATAGGTACACACTACAGGGAGAGCTCTACATAGGTACACACTACAGGCAAAGCTCTGCATAGGAACACATTGCAGGGGGTGCTCTCCATAGGTGCACACTGTACTGGGTGCTCTACAAAGGTACAGACCACAGGCACACCTTTCTAAATAGCCCTCACATAAATCCAAGGCAGCTCTTTCAGAATTAATAAAAATTTTAAATTTACATACAGACACAGACTCATTGCTCCTCTGACATCTATCATAATATTTTGTCAGGAAAGTGAGAAATCTTCAGACTTTTAAGTTGGTGTTATTAAGTAATTTTTTATTTTTTTATTTTTTCATATTATCTCTCTGGAATTATCCAAAGACAAGACCATAAACCTCAGTGAAGTTATTAAAATCTGAGCTTTTCTCCAAATTTCTGCGATCACTTCACAATAGAAGCTTTTCACTCAAAATTATAATAGGATGAGCTTTTCTTTTTTATCCCTCTACATCATAGAATTTTTATATCTAAACAATAGAATTTTTTAGATATAAAACAATATTTAATTGACAAGTGACTCACGGTAAACAGTTACAGAGCAGGTCTCTAACAATGCATGGTCCTTATGGAAGTGAGACTGTATTTTAGGATTTTTCTTTTTTTTTAACTCCCCTCAAGAATGAAATCAAAAGGACAAGGAATCTTTCCTGGAAATCTTGTTAAAAGGCATAATTTCTTTAAACTTTATTTTGTTTTCATACCACAGGAAAAAAGTGACACTGTAGTACATCCTGATGCAAATTGGTCTGTGCAGAGAAACATACAGCTGAGCGATGGTAAGAGTAGGCCGGGGGCAGACAGATCTCCGTCCATTCAGCAAAGTATGTTAATGTCACTTTGTTCATATCAGCAGACTGAACTGTATCAGATCCCTTGGGAACCCGAATAAACAAAATACTAATGGAAAGAGGAGTGAATGATGTCAGAATGGGAGGGTAGTAACGTAATCAACAGGGAAAAAGGCCAAAGCATGAGTATCAGTATGCGTTTGAATGCAGTAAACTTTTTATTCAAAGAAGTGCTTTTTAGCTTGCAGAGCATGCTGGGTATTCTGCCTGCTAAAGATGGTGATTTCTCAAGACAAGATTTGACACAGGTAAAAATACAAACTGCCCATCGATGCATGTCACCAGGGTGGTGGCCAGACTGTCACATGTAACTATGTTACAGGAGAGCAAATAGACAGCCAATCGGAGCAAGGGAGCTGCAAAGCATTCTGAGAATTCTGCCCACATCACTCCTGGGCACTTTCCTGTCCATACTCATCTGTACATGATGACCATGTGCTCGGGAATATTTTGATGGGTGTAGACAGGTAAAAACATCCATCCGTCACGCGCTAAGCACAATTAATCTAACTGCATGTCTTTGTGCTGTGTAAAGAACCCAGAGTGCTGAAAGGACAAGCATTTGACACGGGGAGAACATACAATATAAGATAAGATAATCCTTTATTAGTCCCACAAGTGGGGAAATTGCATCATCATGGCAGAAAGTGGACAGTACAAGATAAGAGCAGCAAAAATTAAAAACAATAGAATAAAAACTATACCAACAGTACAGTTTAAACTACTATACACTATACAATCAATCTGGAAATATAAATACTGTGTACTGAAAAATATAAATGTATAATAGAAATATTGAAATATAGAAATATAAATAGAAATATTGCACATAGAAACTACCATGGTTTATTGCATGTTTGTGTTTGTTAGTCTATGTGTGTGTGGTCAGCTGCAAGGACTTTGTTGTAGAGTTTGACAGCGGTTGGAAGGAAAGACCTTCTGAATCTCTCCTTCCCACATCGTGGATGCAGGAGCCTGGCACTGAAGGAGCTGCTCAGTGTCGTCAGAGTCCTGCATGGAGTGGGAGATGTTATCCAACAGGGATGACAGCTTAGCCACCATTCTCCTGTCACTCACAACCTTCACTGTGAGGGACAGGAGAATGGTGGCTAAGCTAGGTTCACAGGCAGCAGGGGCAGGATTCAAACCCCTAACCCTGGAGGAGTGACGTGATAGTGTTTGGCAAAATCATATGCAGAAAAATTCTTTACCTTGTCAGGAATTCAAAAAAACATATGGGTATTTATAATGATGACAGTAATCCCCAGTATGTACCTAGGGGGCGGATTAATGCCTAGGCTATCCCTGGCAATTGCCGAGGGCCCCTAAAACATTAGGACTCTGCCCCACCTTTGCAAAAATGAAGCAGTTAGTTTAATCGGCAACATCTGAGTGTCCATGCTAATATCAGCCTAGGGCCCCTAGATGAGTTAACCCGCCCCTGCATATATCCTGGGAAGTACCTCAAGAAATACCCCAGCCTTGTCAGATGTCCCTCTTGAGATTCATTATTCCGCACAGCGGGCAGGCTGTATCATGAAGTTGGATTTTTGGGTTAGCAAGATCGCTTGTCGGATTAAAGATAGTCGAGATTGAATGTGTGTGAAGAAAGATAAAGTACATATAAACTGGGATACTTTAAATAACTGCAGAGGTTTAGTGACTCTAAACTTCATAAATTTGCAGTTTTATACACTCCCATCCAATAGCTAGTAACATCCAGCAAGGGTTTGTAATTTGATAATGCAGACAACTATGGGATTATCCCAGAAGATGCTAGAGTGGACCTCATCTTACTTCATGTAAGCAAGAGACAGGGAACCATGAATGGGCCTCAAAATTAATACAATTTTTTATCTCAAATAAAAAAATCTCAAATTATCTCAAATTATCCCAAAGGCTATATGGGCCTTGACTTGTATCCAAAAGGTTGAGGCCTAAATCCTAGGCAGCAGCTAGATGTTGTACTTTTGAGCAAAATTTGCACTTTGCTTGGGGTAAAGGAGTCAGCACCCAAAACATGAAATCAATGTTGTCAATTAACAGCATTTAAAATGCAACGCATGTCCCTGGTTTGGCCCAGTGCCACTGGCTCCTGGCAGCCATTCCACTGGGGCCCATCTCAACTGAGGCATTTTAATGTCCTGCACCCTCTAAGAAAGGGGAGATGGCTACATTTTCATCGCCCATACAAACGACCTCGTTTAAGCTGACAAGATCGATTGGGGTTAAATTAATCACTTCACAATATAACCACCTCTTTTGAGGATTGAGTAGCATTAGCAAAGGCAAACATGAATGACTGGGAATTTAGAAACTATAGGAGAAATTAAAACAATTAATGCAATGCAAATGATGAGAAAGCAAGTGCGGTACATCCTTATTAAGACCTGATTAAAACTGATGATTATGATTAAGCATGAGTGTACCACGTCAGCACTCAGCTGCCGTGCTAAACATCCATTCTAGGAAGCTGGTATCTGCATAACCGAGAGTAAAAGGAAGGAAATACTGGCCAATACTTGGGGAGTTTGCTCGCAGTCTGGTATTTAAAATAATCCATGCAGAAGCCAAGCAAAACATGCAGCACAAGAAAGGCGAGGCCATGGATGGGACAGAGCTGAAGGCAAGCTGAAAGACGTAAGGAGTATTGATCGCAGCTAATTCAAAGCTACAGAATCGGAGATGTGATGGGATCGAAGGGACAAGCATGACTGCACTCGCTTCAGCGAGATTAAACGGTATCAGCCATCGCTGCTCTCCGCACAGCCGAGTTTCAGGAACAAAAATCATAAAAACAACAAAATCCGATAATTTAATAAATCACCATTATTGAATTTCCCAGCTTGTCAATACGGTCAGTCCCCAGTACCGACTGCTTGTTCAAACAGAGCAAAAATTGGATATTTAAACTTTTTCTTCCTGGCTATCTTGACGCAATGGTGCACATTTGAGTCAGAGCCATTAGCATGCTTTTCCGAAGCCAGATTGCAGGGGATTGCAGATGAAAAATAGGCAAACTGTAATTCAGTTCCACTACTGGTAATAACAGGGTGTTGTGAAAACGGTCATGCTTCTTAATCCCTTCATGAAGAAGACAACACTTTACCCAGAATGCATCTCAGTACAGCAGCAACACAGACGGATACATTCATGATTCCTCTTCTACCACCTAAGCATCACTGTCTCACCTACATTTCCGCTTCTTTGGTTGATCCAAAGAGGAAAACATCTTCCATCAAATTGCCTCATTATCTATTAATATGTCTGCTTCTGCTCTGGTCGAATTTCACTTTTGAAGTTATCTCTTTCAAAGGAACCCTCTCCCATTTCATCACACATGCTCTATGACCTCTAACTATTTACTTGACACAACTGTGCTCAAAAACACACCAGTGATTCATTTCTCCTTTTCAAAATTGCTCAATAATCCCACATGTGATCAGTGTTTTAATCATGTTTAAAGGTTTGCTGTTTTCGTTCAACATGAAACTTTGAAGAAAAGATACCCTGGAGGCTGCGGACAGCTCATTAGTGTGGACCACTAAATTATTTAGAGTGGAGTGTCTTTTTATTGCCCTGTGATTCATCTCCATTCTAGCATGGACCAGATCACTGAAACCCTCTTTGTTAGCCTGTACTGCATGACCAACTCTTACTTAATTGCACATGCTGTGTTGTTGGTCACCAGCAGGCCTGGCCTAAAAGACTTCCTGTTGAGTTGGGGCCCACAGCCCTGTGTTCCACAAAGCCTCATCTTACCTCATCATCTGGCCTTTCACACTGTGGTTCTGGAAGATGTGTGTTTGCGTGACATAAGATTCCAGGCGTAAAAATGCAGAAAGCTGCACAATTACCAGCTGCTGTGAGGGCATTGGGTATTGGGGAAACACTGAACATCAGAAACCGTGCGATGTTCTGTTAGCAGAAAGATGAGACCTGGCCCCAGCTGGTGCTCAACATGACGCAGGTGGCCTCTGCCTGATCTACTTGCTTCACTTGCTGCGTCTCTTGATTCCTGTGGATCCATGTGTCCTGGTGTGATACCTGCTGCCGTTTTAAGTTTGCTGATCCATTTCAAC
The DNA here is from genome assembly GCA_026777045.1 of Hyperopisus bebe. Classification (NCBI taxonomy): domain Eukaryota; kingdom Metazoa; phylum Chordata; class Actinopteri; order Osteoglossiformes; family Mormyridae; genus Hyperopisus; species Hyperopisus bebe. The sequence goes on from JAODJW010000001.1 coordinate 51,631,111, forward strand.
AGCAGGGCTGCATTGTCCCTATCAAGTTTAGTAGACGTGGGGTTTAAAGAAGCAAACCAGGTCATCAGCTCAGAAAAAAGCTTATTTAACACAAGTATCTTATTTAACAAGATTAAACCATGAGGTCCACTTCCAATAGCCTTATATGATGACAAAGCAGAATGTGCTCCGAGCTTCCCATGAAGCACTTGCACCTCCCAGACAGCCCAGTCCAAAAAATTCTTTCTCTGAAATGATTATATTTCAAATGTATCTCTATTTAAAATATCTATTAAGCCAGTGACCTGAAGCTGATTTAATCATGGCTTTAATTTAAGCACCCAGATGAATATGGGTGCAGTAGATTATGCCAGTGTGGTGACAGCAGGGACGAGTGAGGGACAGCCCTCTATCATTGATGAGGGTGGATGCGGACATCAGCGGCACCATGTTTCAATTATGCTTAATGACTCGTGAGCAGCAGGTAGCCGGATGTGACGGATGGGAGGCGTGCATGTCGTCTCGCTGCCATAATGTTTGAAGGTGCATATGAAAGTCATCAGTGAAGCTTCACAATTCCCCTCCCAGGTAATCTCAGCGATGACAGTCAGCAGAAGGACGGATCAAGCGGAAAAGCACATCCTCGCTGCAGAATTGAGGAGAACAGCTGCTTTTCTCACAGGCTAAATCGCCTCCTGTTAGACTGGGTGTGGATTTCCTTCTTTTCCAATTGGCTATAATATGATTATGCTTTGATAAAATCTCACCCCTACTTATGTACATCAGAGTGCTTTGAAAATGATGTCATTTTATTGGACTTTGATGAAACACAGGCAGGCAAGGGGGGGGGGGGAGCACAGGGGGAGTGTGTGTGATGAACCAGTCTGCTGTTCTGAACCTCGCCACTGATGCCGCCTGTGGCTGATTTGTGCTTCGCCGTGATTATTCCCATCCATCAGGTCATGGGGTGCAGAACTGTGATGGGGGGGGTCCCATATCTTTAAGAAACACATGCTCATTAATAATTAATGAGTGCAGGCAGGTGTGGTTTTTGTATGAACTGGATGAAGAGTGACATCATTAACCATGAGAGGGATGTCTTTCTGTGCATACACCAAAGTGGCCATATGTTATACGAGCAGCAAAGCAGAATTACAGACTGTGTTACTGCAGCCACACCACCTGTTAGCCTGTATATGTTTAAATGGCTCCTTCTGTTGGCATGAGTCGATTTACAGTTTGATTAAAATGCAGCGATTCCTGTTGCCTGTTATCCGTCAGTGTGTCACTGCCGCTGCCTCACTCTGGCATCTTGCTTCTTCCTGTTCCACGCAATGGCAGGCTGGACTCTCTCCCTTATCTCTGCGGGGCCTGGTTTCACACTCTCACAGGTCCCGAAGGGACCGGCTCGCACAGAGCGTGTTAATGAAAGGCAGCGGGATCGTGAACGTTCCTGGGCACCTTTCAGAAATGCTTTCGACCCCGAGGACCATCAGCGGAGTGACCTGAAGTGACAAGAATGTCGGGAATCATGAGACAGCAGCCGTGCCGTTCAGAATCTCAGGGCTGGCATCTCAGAGCTATTTACCCTATGTGTGAGGTTACAGTCCAGGATATTCCACAGAAAAACTCATTTATAATATATCGTGGCCCCTTTTAAACGCAGGGACACATCCCCCACTGTGACAGGCATCATGTGGTGGCTTTGATTGACTCTCATTCATCATGTTTGATAAGCTCTTGTTTCTGAAGCCAGTGACAATGAGACAACGTCTTTGAGCCCTTTGACAAACAAGAGGCTTCTCCAACATCTAGGCATTTCAGGGCTGCTGTCCTGCTTTTCTGCCTATGATGCGTGTCGGTATCACCAACAGAAAGCTGTCGCCATAGCTGGGTTCAAATGTTATTGCAGCTTCTGTTGGAAAAATAAACCAGCACATCATTCCTAGTCTTAAAGTTGTACCTTCCTAATCTGACAAAGACTCTTTCATAAAAAAACACAACTATAACCTTTTAAGGACAACCGCATATGTAAGCCATATACTAGATTCAAATACAAGCTATGACTTCAGAGAGAAAAGGTACAGAGCTGTCATCACATTTGAAGGAAGGTAATATCATTCTAAATTGTCTGCTTTCTGTAAAAAACTTCTGCTGCTCTGTAATCAGTCTCCCGCTTGTTTAATTAGTTGGGAATATTAGGTGGGTATTAATTTAGCAATTAATTCAGGCAATCAGTCCATCTCCAGTTGTTTTGTTTTTCTAAATGCCAGTTCAGTTTGTTTTTAATCTAGATTTTACAGAACTTTTTTAAACAAACAACTTAGCACCTCGTATATACATATTTTCCAGAAAATATGTTAAAAGCGGCATCAGTTCAGAATTTTCCACCATACCCTGCATGATCCAGGCAGTGAAATGTGTATTAACCTCTGGCTCATAAATCCACATTTATTCATTTATTAATACATACATATAGCCAAGTGCTTTTTGTTTTTCATCAGATTTGTGGAATGTATTGTACAACTATTCTCTGACAAAAATCTTACAGTGTAAACTATGGCTTTCCATGATGACAATACCTGGAGGATTAGCTGTAGTGATAATGATAAATAAATACAGCCTGGCTTGACCACCAAATCACTCAAATTGTAAATACAAACCACAATTTCTGTTTGTATTATATTACATTATTATTACCACACTCAACATGGGGATTGAGTGACTGAGATTTAGAATCGTTAATATAATTTTTACAAATATCATAAAAATATAGGGTCATGTCATGGTAAATTAATACTACTATAACTGACTATGTCAAAAATCCATAAAATGTATTCCAAAGCATGCTCACAGGTGCATACACAGTTAACATACTCAGCCTGAAGGAAAATTAAATGTTTAATAAGGCCTCAGAATGTATAAACCCTAATAATCCAGCCTCACCCAGAAGCGATGTACTGCAATCTTTCTGTGCTGTTCGGGACCTTCAGGGCCCCTGTAAGGTGTACCTTGCTAAACCTCTGATCCACTGGATGTGCTCATTACCCAGCCATGACTTCCGGCTCGTTATCCATCTGGAATGCCCTTCTGTCCATTTTTCTCTGGAGAGATTAGGGGGAAATCGGCAATGAGTAGCATATCATCTTAGCCTGCCACTTTGAGTAACCTCCTTTTTTGAGTGAACATTGACGTAGAGGGACAGGATATTGATATCTTTTCTGGATGTGATTGTGGGGAGAGGTTTTCATATTTAAGGCACTGCCCCCTCCCCCCTTAATGAGGGATGTTCAGATTTATGGTGAATGTGCAGAATCTCATGCAGGAGCTGATGGATTACCAGTCATGTTCTCATTAAGTGTGGTGTGTCGTCAAGGAGATTGCATGCTTTGGGTCACGTGGTAAAGAGGATGGCACAGGGAGACCAACAGACAACTCAACAAGAAGCCCAGGCCCGTTTGCAGAACTGGAAGACTGTGAAAATGGGACAATGCCCTCGGTCCGGTTCTGCTGGATAAAGGTGATCTATGTGGCACGGAAGGCACCGGAATCCCAGCACTGGGTGAGAGGGCAGTAGAATTGCATGAAACAGACCAGCACCATGCTACTGAGAAAAGCAGACCCACAAGTCAGAAGGACAGCAAAAGCAGACCACTATCAGGCATGCAGATAAATAGGGGTTAGAGAGTTACAGAAGACACATGCAACATGGCTATCTGACAAATACACAACCCCATGAATGTCTAAACTGATACAGAAGGGACTGTCACTGTCTGTTGGTATCTGCTCTGTATACGTTTCATAAATAATCTGATATGTGGTAATTACTTACAGTAATAATCAATAATTTAATAATTAATTGCCAGGTGCTCTGAGTTGTAGACCATGAATGCCGACATTTCTTTACTATCATTGTCTTTGTTCCAGCTGTAATTGAAAGAAATTGGCGAGTGGGTACATCATGATGTCATTCAAGAAGGAACATCTGGCTGCATGGCATGACCTCAGCAGGATGATGTTCTGGATGGCAGTGAGTCACTGGCTTGACACTTTCTGTGCACCACTCACAGCCTCACCGCCCCACTGTCTTTTTTGCTGACTCACAAACCCAGCAAATTACAGTATACCAAGGGAACTAGCTCGGTTAACCTAGTAGATTTCCCACCCAACCCCGTCAAGAGTTCTAGGGGGACCCAAGGGGGGAGGGGGGCGGGGGGCAAAGTGACATTT
>JAODJW010000001.1:51637663-51653320 GCA_026777045.1 Hyperopisus bebe
GGTCCGGAGCCTATCCCGGAAGCAATGGGCACGAGGCAGGGAACAACCCTGGACGGGGGGCCAGCCCATCGCAGGGCTCATTTGCTAATATAGAAAGTTATAGTGATTAGACCCTAAGCTTCTCACTGATCATGACATTTGAAATCAAAGGTTTTGCAAAATGATGCCTGTGATTCTGCATATCCATTTTGCATTTATAACACTTCATTAATTTGTCTCATTTCATTGCAGGCAAATTTGGTTTTTTTATATGATTTATTTACAACTTTCTCCGCATATTAATTAGGTCAGTCAGAAAAGATGATGTGTTTCTACAGAGCACCCAGCAGTTCACGTTTGCTTTTCACATTATGGAGGTGCTTTTCATTTTACCTCAAATGTCTGTCTTTTCAAAATAAACTGAAGTTTCCAAAAAAAGATATTGAAACTTATATAAAACATTGCTTCTGGTAGGGAACATTTGAAGAAGATATTCCTATCCATGAAGACTGTGAACATTATGCCCACTTATCTACAGTATACTGCTTCAATTTACCCATAATTCCTTTAGTTCAGCACTGGAGCACTACCCGAAATGGCAGGCCTCAGGGAGTGTCAGTACCATTAATCCATACGGAGATGACTATAAAGAGCTGGCCTGTCATCCCCGCTCTTGCCGTTCCAGGATACGATCCCAGTCACGGTTCGGGATGCGTCAGAAGTTCCCACGTGCTGTCACTGCTCTACTCTGAGTGTCAGAGAATGCTAGAGACCAGCAGGGACTATAGAAACAGCTCCTGCAGCTGAAGAGATGATTAAACCAGACTGCCTCTCTCTAACGGCCCACACAGGCTCCTCGGAATCGATTTCACTTTATGTTGTGTGTCCTTCCTACCTGGATGAACTGCCACGTTCTCAGATGCTGCCTGGTTACCAATTAGGGCTTTCAGTCCCACCATTCTCGATGAAGAATGTAAAAAAATGCAATATAATAAATAAAATGAGCACCAAAAGTCAGACCTGTGAAGTGTAACCTCGGCTTTCTGCCCTTGAATCCTTTCTCCAAGGGCCATTTTTCCTACTGTTCAGTGCGGGAGCAGTAAGCCTTTCTAGTCTTTGGAAAGTATGTTTCTTTTCTGCTTTATCTGTAACTGAATTCCCCATTCTCTAGTGACAGAGAGATTTTCATAATAAACCTCAGTTGTTAACCATAATTATCCATAACCAACAATTCCATTCCGTGTACTTGTCTGCCTTCTCTAGCATGTACCATAAAGTGTATGATGTTCATGTGGGATCTTAAACATTCTACTATCGTGATAAAAAGGCAGTGTGACAATGATAGAGTGAGTCATGGTTTTGCAGGGACCCAAAGCCTCTTCGGTCGTCAGGTTTGTGGCACGTGACAACATCAATGTCACTACAGCATCCCCACGCAGCCCCGTTTCGGGAATGTGCTGCCAGACCACCCCCCTGAGCAGCTTGTGCTCCATGGCGTGATTATGATGTACGCTTGGCTGCCAGTGTGATGCCGTTCTCTGTCGGCTGGGGTCCTGGGGGTTTAATCACAGGTCCACCTCACCCTTTGCTGATTTAATTAACTGTCAGGGCATAGGTTGACATGGATTCCTTCGCCCCTCAGTAGACGCCCCCCCCCCCCCGAGTAAAATTAGTGCATTATTAACTAGGAAAGCACACTGCCCACCTCATAATTCTGCCTTGTGTTCATCCTGCTCCCCACACTGCATCAAGCCTGGAGCAGCATTGCAGAAAGTTCCAGAGGTGCACTGTAAAGCAAAGCTTGGCTTTGCAGGTACACCCTTTGATGTCAGGCAGCTTTCAATGTCCAGTGTGATTGGGTCACATTGTTCTCGGTGTCCTGTGGCAGTTGAGCACCACAACCCATATAATGAGAGAATGATTTATGAAACAGGAATCCGTTTCTTGCAGTCAACCTCAATGTACTGCACTGTCTCAAAGCCCAGAGCACCTCCGTTAAATTAGAAATGATTACAATATCAGTAATGTCGCACTTCAACCAAAGACACCCCACCAGACTGTTCAGCATACATTCAAACTCCATGAAGGACTGCCAAAAGCTGAAGGGGCTGCCTCTACTACAACTTTTAAAGGTAACTTGATTATTCCCAATGACCTCGCAAATATAGTCAGGACTATAAATATTTGGACACTGACACAAGTTTTACTGTTTTACCTGTTTACTGAAATATATTCCAATTGAAGTTACACGATGGGCATGGACATAAAGTCAGATTTTATTTTAGGGTATCCACATTCTAATTGGATGAAGGGTTAAGGAGTTTCAGTGCGTTAAGATTTATTTACATTTTCGTGCGTACGCATCATTTATACATGAGGCCCCTGGTCTGTCATTAACGTGTATACCTTGTTGTGTGCTTGTGGCTTGTGTTTTCCTGCATTTTTGACTCCCGCTTCCTGACCTTCATTCCCCGGTTCCTGCATGCTTAACCAGACGTCACACTTGTACACAGTATTAGTTTTAATATACAATGCCTGGCAAAAAAAAATTTGAATTTATATCAGCAAATACTAAAGAGCCAATGACTGGATCATTTTTACAGCTCAGCAATGTTATGCAGCAATAAAGTAAAGTCAGCTGAGTACCTGAATCTACTGAATGGTCAGGTTACACCCCCATCCATCATCAATGGATTTTTTTCTTCCCTGTGGCATATTCTAGGACAAGAATGCCAAGATGCATTGGGTGTGAATTGTCAAATAATGGGTCAGGGAGCATCAGGAATCATTTTCACACATGACTTGGTCACCACAGAGTCATTGAACGTCTTTGGGATGTGCTGAAGGAGGCTTTATGGAGTTCAACTCACTTGTCAATACAGGATCTCGGTGAGAAATGAATGCAAATCTGGATGTAAATAAAGGGTGAGATTAGAGCGGTATAACCAGAAATTTATATCACGGTATTTTTCAAAGTTATGTTGGTTTCACGATATACAACGGGCTGCACGAGTGTGTGCGTGCATGCGTGCATGCGCTGTAGTGGTGCTGTGTGACACGTGGCAAATGAGGTGAAAACCACACTGTTGGTATCAATAATGGTGAAAATGAGTATCTAATCAGATACTAATTTTTAATATGGATTAGTATCTGAGAATCGATTTTTGACAACCCCAGTGCCTCATTATTTTTAACTCCAGCATCAGCTATATCTTTTGTTTCTGATCTTTCGCGGTACATTTTTAGCGGTGCAGCAGTGAAAAAGGTCCCCCCTCCTTTAAACAGTTTCCAGCTACGCCACTTTCAAAAAGTTGTGTAGGCTATTAACTGGTATAAATTGGTATTGCGGTATAAGAAAAATTCATATCATAACAATAATAAAAAAAAAAGTATGCAACCAGTATACGGCCCAGCACTAGGTGAGATGTTGCATAAGCCTGTGGAAACAATGCCATGACAAGTGTGCTCCATAATCAAAGCTAAAGGGGGTCCAACGAAAAATTCAAATGGCGACTTTTTGACTTTTTTGGCTGGGCAGTGTATGTTTAACTATATTGACAATAAATCAACTATATATAGGAATGCTACACAACCAACTACTTGGCATTAAAACACATGACCTTTGTACCTTTAACATCAGACAGAGTAAGACAAAGAAGCTGCTGTAGTGAGCTGTGGTTCACATCACATATTTTAAAGGGAATATATCTGAATGTAGTTTAGAGGAATTTGTAAAACACTTTATGTTAATTATTGCCTCATACAAGGCACTTTTGCTCCAATTAGTGACCATGCATTTATTGATCAACCAATCGCATAAGTGGCCGATAAAGCCTGGTAAGCATGCTCCCATTTGTTGCTTGTAGGAACATAATTACAGAGTTATTAGGCAAATGTGCTTTATGTCTCATTATGTGCTAAGGGATGCTTAGAGGATAATGACATTTTCTTTCATTGATTTATGTGTGGGATGCCCAGCTCAAGTCTTTGTGGTCTGGACTTTTGCAGCTTTTCTTTTATTTTTTGATTGGCACCTGTAATGGATCAGAGTTGGGCCTCATCCATTCAGAGACATCACACTCACACAGTGTCACCCACAGAGTGTCCCCCACACCCTCACAGAGTGTCACCCAACACCCACATAGAGCCCAGTAACTGATGGAGCAGGACTTTTGGGTTTCACTTGTGTCATTTAATCACCTGGGTATTGCAAGGTGTGCTGTTACTTTTGGATCTTACTGGGTCATTACAGTTTTTCTCAGATGCTTTGGATTTTTTCTCAAATTATGCCTAATATCTGCAAATCAATAAGCACATTTCTTGAAACAATTTGTACAAACAGCACACATCATGGATTACCTGCAAAAGTCTGTAATTTTCTTATGATCCTTAGTTTATCCCTCAAACGTAAATATCTATGTCTATAAAACTTGTCAGTGCCACCTTTCTTGAACATGATTGATCATTGGTCACTGGTTGATCTAATGCTTCAAACATTCCCCTCTATTGGTGAAAGTCAAGATGCAACTGATATAAATTCATTAATTCAGGACACATTTCTAACAAATGAAATAAAAATGTATACAAAATATGCTTGACAAATTATGTCAACTGGTTCAAGTTTTTCATGTAATGACTAACGCCTAGATGTTTTGGGCTGTAGGACTATTGAACAGACTAGTATAACTAGTATAATACATTTTGATCACCGTGACGTAAGCAACTGATAATGTAGGAAACAGCAAACAATTATACATAATCATTTGCATGAATGTACCAAAGCATTTGCAATTTTCCCAAAAGAATGAGAAATTCCTTTTATGATGTGCACAAGTGACTCAGTGATGTGAAGGCTGCACAAATAGTTTTGATAATTTCAATTCTGATCTGAGAAATGCACCAAAGCAACTGAGAAAAATTGTAATCCCTTTCTGTAGCTTGATGGAAAATAAAGCCATAAACAGGTGGAACAATCTCTAAAAGCTCTTAAACACCTGAATTTGAGCACAAAGCTTTAATTTTCACAGCCAGAGGAATTTCAAGAGTAAAAATGGATAAGATTAGAAGAGTAAGACCATAACCAAGTTGTGTTCTGACACCTGTACTATGTCTGGAAGCTCCTTGAAGTACTGTAATAAAAATGTTTTACATTTTTCCAGTAGAAGGACCATGGTCATGTAACATCTGTATCTCCGAGGTCAACTGCTGGAGTGGGGTGGCAATCACAGGGATATAAAATGCTCCATTTTATAAATGGGTGTGTTATGATTTACCAACGCAGACCATGGGTTCTATTTTGATGATCTAACGAAAAGCACAAGGTGCAACCAACATTTATGGGTGTGTCCAAATCCTTGCTATTTTGACAGCGGAAAAACCAGACTTTACACCAGCGCAAGCTGCAAAAATGTTGTCCTAACTCTTAATTATTCAGTTGTGTGTCTTGGGCATTACATGCAATAAACCAATCAGATTGGCACGTCACTTCACTTTTAAAAGGCAGGGGCCCATGAGCTACAGCGGATTGCTACTTTAGCGGCGTGTTATCTGGCAAACAACATCAGTTTTCAACCGAGGAAATGGATGTGCTAGTGTGGGAGGTGAAAATGCGTGAGCACATCTTCGTGTACAGTCTTCAGTAGCACCACGTCATCTATGGGAGCAATTATTTATATTTTGGGTCTGAAGTTTGCAAAATATAAATAAAAGTGCCATCTTTGTTTTAAAAAAACACAACCTACAGTTTTTTAAGGTGTTTCAAAATGTTCAAACAAAAGGCAACAGGGTTGTTATTTTCCTACATCTCACAATTTAGATTTCTTCCAGGCTACAAATGATTCAGCTCTCCTGCCAGCTGATCCCTCCTTGCCCGCACAGTTGCCAGCATACATTCCTTTGTTGGCATCGGAACATGCAGCTCAGTAATCCAAATGTCCTTTCAATTACAGCACTTGCTTAATTCTGATAATGAACTCAAAAGATTTTCTTCTGATAGTTTATTCTTTATTTCTTATATTTATATACTGTATCTATTCTAAAATCGTATATAAATAAAGTAAAATAAAATTTAAAAAACCATTAGTGCACTTTGAGCACGTACCTGGGTCCGTAAAGAGCATCTTAAATTCCATTGAACAATGCAGCATTGACTTTAGACATGGTTTTTGTCATGTCATTTCGCTGCTTTAAAATAGCAATGTGCTGACAATGTCCCCAGTCATGCAGCAGCAACCGGGATTGAAATCATTTGCTAATTTGACGACGTGCACACATGGCGTGAAACTGAGGAATGCACAGGAATGAAACTAGCAAAACCCCTTTGCACCATGCTTTCTACTGGGTAGGGTATAGGTCCCCATGTGTTAGACAGCAGTATCCAAACTTCATCTCATCCTTTTTTTGGGTTCTTACCGTCTACAAGATAGCTTCTTTTGTTGCACAGTCTAATTCCACAGATGTCGAACTGTAAGGTACACACGCATGGAGATTTATACACAGCTAAGGACACACGAGGATTGTACAGGGTGCACATAAGACACAGGCAACACACACGTGATAATAGGGAATGCAGCTAAACCATAACTACAGCTACACAACATAACAAGGGCTATTTACAATTACACACAGGGCAGGCTGGGACATTCCAATCCTACAAGTGCTACAATATATTACAGTTTTTCTCAATTGCTTTGGTGCATTTCTCAAATTAACATTAACATTTGCAAAACAACTGTAATATCCACACCATAATGTCACTTGTCATCATAATTTCTCATTGCTTCACACACATTTCCAAATGTTTTAGTACATATATGGAAATGGTTTAGTTCAATTGTCATCATTTCACGCAATTTTCAGTTGCTTTAATCCTGTTGGTCAAAATAGATTATGTAGTTTCCCATTGTAATAATTTTACACCCAAAATAATATATGTATGTGATCATCATGATAGCCACCACATGCAAAACAGTTATCCAAGCTTTCAAATGATTTACTGTACAGTTATTCTTGATTGCTTTGGAACGTTTCTCAAATGACAATTAACATTTACCAAACAACAAGTGTAATCCCCACATCATAATGTCCCTTCTGCACAGAAGAACATAATTTCTCATTGTTTCACACAATTTTCCAAATGTTTTAGTTCATGTATGCAAATAGTTTTCTACAATTTTAATCATTTGGCACAATTTTCAGTGGTTTAGGTGTCACTTGTTTGTCAAAAAGCATTATGTAGATTCCCATTGTAATAATTTTACACCTAAAAGTACTCATGTGGCCATTGTGTTGGCCACCCCATGAAAAACAAGTTAACAAAACTGTCAAAATGATATATTCCATCGATTGCAGTGATACAGCATTGTTATGTTTTTTGGTTCCCACGGGCCATGATTTTGTTGTCATTTTGTTGTTCCTGTATTACCATTTAGCTGTTTTTGTGCTATATAGCACTGCATGACTTGTTTGTTTGCTATTGTACTGTGCTTTGAGATCTAAAGAAGTTACATGTGCTTGCGTGTGCTTTCTCTTGCCAGTGAACTTTACATACAGTAATGTAGGCCTAGAACCTTGCAAAGTTGAAACTGGAAACTGTGTTGTTCTTGTATTACCATTTAGCTGTTTTTGTGTTATATAGCACTGCATGACTTTTTTGTTTGCTATTGTACTGTGCTTTGAGATCTAAAGAAGTTACATGTGCTTGCGTGTGCTTTCTCTTGCCAGTGAACTTTACATACAGTAATGTAGGCCTAGAGCCTTGCAAAGTTGAAACTGGTGCCTTTGATATAAATAAGTATCAGTTTGCTAAAGAAAAATGTTCAGTCAGTGACAATGAGAAATTGGGAACTGACTATCATTCACTTCAATTGTGGAAGTCAGGAGCATATTTACACTGAAATTTTGACAATATATCTAAGCATTTTGACTCTCATGGTTAAAACGATAGCGAATGTACTTTTCATTTTGGTGACACTGACTAATTCATTGGTGAAATTATTTGCTTTTGAGGCATGAGATTTATGGTGACTTACCCCGTTTTGGGTAAGTTTCAGGTTGTTGCAGCTAAACAATAAGCAATAGCAACAGTTGTGCTATATGTGTGAACTGTTTTGAGAAATGCTCTTATAATCTTGAGAATGTTAAGCATGTTTCATGAAATGTGCCACAGCAATAAAAACTGCAGTACCTTGCTTTCTCCTTTATAAGAGACAGGACTAAGGCGATGTTGACTAAGAAACTGTTACTTAGAACCAAAGCACTGTCATGTGTGACCATAGGATCCAGTTTTGGTTCTGTCAACTACTATCCCGCGTGCTGGCCGCCCCCGTCTAATTGGAGGGGGTGGTGTGGCAGGCATGTTGAATCGATCTTGACTGATTACTACCGCCCCTGTATAAGGTTTCTAGGCAGGATGTGGCGTGGACGCTCTGCCTGGTTGGTTATTTTGGCTCCGGAGTTCGCTGTCAGCTTGGTGTTTGTTTGCTGTTCCTGCTTGCATTGTAGCGCTTGCCCCTCATTTGTTACAGCTGAACATGGATTAGTGTGTTGTTCGTCCAGTACCTTTGTTATGGTTGGTTATAAGCGGTAGCTACAAGTTTCAGTAGTCTCCTGCTTTGGTGACTCGCTGTGGGTTGGGCTGCTGTCTTATTTTCATTTAGAAGTGTATTCCTTTTGTGTACTTTTGTTTCATTGTGTTTGGGTTTGCATATGGTTGTTTTGGTTTAATTCAGTTTGATGTGAGTTGTATATCTTATGTTTGCTTGCGAAGTGAATTTTTCTGTTTATTTTGTTAAATTTTGTTTTGTGTTTATTCCAGCAGACTGGGGGGCTAGAGGCACTTGGAGGTGGGGAGTAGTGCTTGCACGTTTGGTGTGATTTCAAGTGTCTCTTGCTGTGAGTCGCTGTGTCACCGGTGAGCCACCTATCTACTGCTTGCCGGCACGTTGTGTTGCCAGAGGTGTGTTTGAGGCACACCTCTGGCTAGCCTGCCTCCCTCAGGTAAACCTCAGTTCTGCAGTAAATGTTCATGTTTTTTTTGTGTTTGCTACCTAGGAATAATACATTTATTTTTATGGAATTCATGTCTTTGGTGCTATATTTGGACCTGTGAAGGTGTGGCTGTGTCCACTTTAGGGGTAATTTAGTTTAGGTGTCCCTGGGCAGTAGGTCCAAGGTGGCATAGCCAGGCTACAGCGATTGGCATTAGGCCTTTCCTCTCACCACCCATGCCACGCATAGATGAAGTGTAGTGTAACAATGTAATGAAAAACATACAGGGTGTGAAACCACCAAAAATCCAGAGATGAGCCTCAAGACTGTGTCTGGTGATTCTGTTAAAAGAACTTGTGTACATGGCATTGGAGTGGGGGGGGGGGAGTGCTATGCTTTACTTATGCTTTATTGTCAGGTGTGTCAGAAATGCAAAGCTAACAGAGTACATACAAAAACTCCCACCTTCCTGCCTCCTTCCAATTGCAAACAGCTTGAAGTTCACCAGGTGGTGGGTAGCTGATCTGCTGTCCTTTGACCCCAATTAACCAGCATCTTCATGAAGGCTTATGCCACATTTTAATCCTTATGCATGATTGGTTGTGTTACGGTTATCTGAAATGGATTTAATCTAAGTAGAAGACAACATATTTTGGCTTGTCACATACTCTGGTATTTTTGTATTGTCATAGAAGAACAGTATTTAGTAATAAAATTTATTGAAAATATGGGTTTGATTTGTACATATTTGCTTAATCTCCCTTATTTTGGCTAAAATTGGTAAAAAAGGGCAGCCTCACTTTTCAACTTTTATTCAAGGTCACTTCAAATTAACTGCTAATAAACTGTGTCACTTATTATTTTGAGCATTGAGTAATTGGAGCGTAATCCATTTACAGGCCTGGCCAAGTGCGACATCCTTTGCAGTGATTGGTGCGGTGTGCATGACCTTAATTCCCTTTTGTGATTGTTCAGGTAGACTCCACCCAGGAGAAAGTCCTGGGACTGGCAAAGGATCGTGGGAAATTAGGCGTAACTAAACACAGTGACTCAACAGTCAGTAGAGAGCCCCAAGTTGAGCCTGTTGGAGCATCAGTTATTATTATTAATTATTATTATGCTAAAGGTGGCTCAGAGCACAGTAATTACACATCTTGTTTTCATACAAATGTCCACACTGACAGTATGACAAGCTGTATAGCATATTATACATATTATAAGTATTTAAAAACTCTTTTACTCACAAGTACGTTTATCATGTCTGTGTAGAAAAAGGTATTAATTGTTTACTGATGTTTTTCACAAACAATACATTTTTACTTCATTTATGCTTCACAAATAAAAATAGGTGAATCTTACAGTATTGTTTGTGCCAAATTCAAATAGATGGAAAATGGATGGATAAGCCCATATTGTCACGCCCAGCGCCGTACGATCCTCCTGTGTGCCACGCCCACCTCGTTACCTCGTGTGATTCCCCGATTATACTCACCTGTGGCTTGTTTAGTTCTACCTGTCTAGTGTATTTAGTCCGTGTCTGAGTCAGTATTCCCCAGTTTTGTCATTGATGTCTGTTGCCATCAGCCTGTTTGTGCGTAATAAACCCTGCTTGCCTGCACTTCCTGGGTCTGTTTCGCCTGCTTCCCCGCTCGCCTGATCGCCGAGCGTTTCACATATATTCTTAATAAGGAACTATATACTATCAGTATAACATAAAAAATGTGCTCACTGAAAAACTATACTGTAGGTCAGAACCAAATTCTGATTGCATTTCTTAAATCAGCATTTAGAAGTACGTGAAAGACACCCCTTTTTTTTGTTGACCAGTGCTAAGTGAAATACTCGCGTTTTAAACATTTACAAAAATTGTAACGAAACTGGCCATTTCTCAAAAACGTTACATGATGTGAAAATTAATTATTTCTATCATCTGCCTTACAAAATTCATCTGGCACACCAAAAATTATAAATGAAACAAAATCCTTGTAAACCAGTGTCGCTAGTGTTAACCAGTGTATATTGCTATACTGCAAACCCCATGGACAGAAATACAGCCTTATTTTACGGTCTATTTCTGTGGGACACGGTTAGCATGATGGGAACAGAGCTCTCAGTGCTGCTGGTGCTGAGTTGGGCTGTTTTGCTTTGGAGGTCATTGTTCAGAAGTGTATTTTAGCCTTTAGCTTTTGCTGTTTAATACTGAACTTATGACCCTGACTAGAATAAGACACCAGAAGAGCATGATAAAATGCTGGCACATGAAAACTTATGAGCAGAAACCAAATAAGAAATGAATGAGGAATGTACAGTTTCCACCTGACCGGTAATGTGTTCTCTCTGTTTTCTATTTCTTTTCACAGTAACTCCACCCAGATTGAGTGGCTGTATGAATGGGGGTGGAATAAAGCCCTGCTCTTCTGGGAACCCCCCTCCTCCACCCTGTTTAATGCGTTTTTTCAGGAAAGAGCGGGCTGGTTTCGCTCTTTCAGGTTTCAAGAACTGTCTGTTTTTAGAGAGGACATTCAGTTGCACAAAGGCACCCCCAAGAGAGAGCATGGACACGTCCCCAAAGGTCATTTCATTTTGCTGAGTGCTTTGCTTGCATTATGCACTTCCTCCCCCCATATACAAGCCATGTCAGCCTGGAGGCTGCATATCCACCTGGCACATCCCCCCCAAGCAGTGAGGAGTCGCGCAGCTGGGAGACACAGAGCCGGGAGTTACGCAGTTGGAAGACACGCAGACAGGAGATGTGCAGACAACAGACAGGCAGTCAGCCGACATGTGGTTGGGTGACAGGCAATTGGGAGTCATGCAGCTGCTGCTCTCTCTGTTTGCTGTCTCAGGCCTCCTGTGAGCATAGGGCTGTGCTGTCTGCAGAGAAATGCTATTCACTTATTCGCTCACTTATGTTCATTTATCTGTGATACTCCTGGAAAAAGCAGGCGTGATATAAACACAGACGTATCAAGCTCAACCCAGCTGAGGACTCTGAGGACGTCAGCGTTTCCCGCATGCTTTTATGCCCTCTTCCTGAGCATGTAACCTTCTTATGGCCATCTGCTCTGAACACTCCCATATCCAATCTGTCAGAAATTCCTGGCGATTTCAGCAACTGGGCACTGGTATCATTTCCTACCTCTTTTTCAGCTGTTTTATAGTCGCTGTTTTCGCAGTTATCTTAGCCGGGCATTTTGTTGAAAAGGTTCAAAAGGTACAACTGCGAGGTATTTTAATGAGGAACCTTCCAGTAAATTTCAGTCTTTACAGCTGTGCTGCCTCCTGTGGGAATCACTAAGCCCCATCACACACATGCACACTCTGAATTTGAATCATTCTTACTCTGACCAGACTTTGTGCTTTTAATTTTCCTGAGGAAAGTCAGTGACCTGAAATGTCAAGTGAAACATTAGGAACAAAAGATGCTTCCCTGGCCTGACTTTCGAAATATCTATGTTTGTTTACATTCATCCTAGAAGATCCATGCCTGTTCATGGCAAGGTCGATGGACAGAGTACCGTGAGCATGCATTGTTTTTATTCTGACAGTTCTGACAGCTGCCATAGGCCATCCTTGGCTGTATTCATGTGGTGTGTGTGTTTTATAATAAGCCACACTTTGCTCACCACAGGCCTGGGTACTGATAGGAGTTAGCTGCATATATTCTGTTTCCAGCCACTCTGTCAGGGTCCTGTTGAGCCATGAATCCTTGTACGAGTATTGCTGGTTCCTCTGATGTGTGTCTCAGACTGCGTTACCCTAGTTATAAGGTAAGGTAAGGTTCACTTTATTGTCTTCAACAACTGTGTACAAGTACATAGTGAGATGAGCTCACAGACGGACAGTGAGGCCCTGAGCTACAGTGGAGGGACTACTAACTGCTATGGAATGTCTGTGTTCATTTTTAGAGATCAATTGCACCCTCTAATGTAACTGCTTCTTATCGATGACCTGCTGGGTCACCTGAAGCCTTAAGAGAGAGCAAAGATACCGCAATATCCACAAAGAGAGTGTTTCAGACAAGCAGGATATGAGAACACCATTCTGTCGGGCAGTCTCAGGCCTACCGTCTCCCCTCCATCCATGAAGGCCCCTGCTTAGCCATTCAGCCAATCATAAGTCGAAACAGGGCGTTGCCCGGTGGCTTCTGAGATGAAACAGTACCTTGGATCTGCCACATCCTTCATCCTTCACATGTTTCCGGAGACAAATAGTGTGGTCTACAACACACGCCTGGCCATTTTCACCATGTTGCACAACATTAGTTGAGTAATGGAGCCTTGTATTATCGGGGTTGGTGGCTGTGCCTGTGTGGGTGCAAGTACTCCACGAATGCTCTGATGTATTCACTGCTCATTTTCATTAATCACAGTATCATTTTCTCTCAGCGCTGACAGGTCACAGAGGGATGGTGTGGCCCTGAGCTACTGTATGGTGAAGTGAGTGCTAACCGCTAAGATGTGCCATGTTCAGGGAGTGTCATCTGACCACTGTGCGTATACTTATACTCTCCTCATAACAAGCTTACAATGATTTATCACCCGGAGTCTGTGATCAATATGGCTTAGCACAGGGGCCCATCCTGTTAGACTCTTGCTTTCTGCTTAAACTGTCCAGTAATCAGCTGACAATGTTACACTTAATCCTCAATAGGCGTACAGGGTTGACTAGTTAAATTATTTTATAATATATGCACCTTTCTGCAAGTACTATGCAAAGGGGACAATGCCAGGTCATTCAATTATAGATAAAGTGTTTGTAAGTGGGTTTTAATTATGGATCTTTGCTTTCATTTCCAGGGGGTGATTAATGACAATTATGGATGTTTGTGACACCAGCACATTCTTAAAGCTTTACTGTAGTCTCTAATAATGCAATATTCATTTCCTTAACTCTTTCTTTCAAAGTGTCTGAGTATTAATATTTATATACTGGACTACATCAATAAGCATACTTTCAAGATTAATTATTAATACTTCGAGAATAAATTGCCTACGTCTATTAGCATGCCAGAGTTCACGTTGTTCTTGAAGCTTTTGTAGAGGCTGCCCGGGCCACTGATTCTCCCACTACTGTGTCTGTTTGCATGAGTCAGCATGGCAGTGTGTGGTGCCCGTGTTTGGTTTGCTGCCACGATAATGCAGGCCTTCCCGTTCCAGGCCTTCCGGGGATTCACGATCCTGACCTTTGTGGCTGTCACTCATGGCGACATCTGATATTTGGTGGCTCGTTGCCGTCTGCTCTATGGCCGTTGCTGTCTTGCATGTGTAAATATTTGTACTCGTTACCGCAGACTTCCCAGATCAGAATAAATCAGTCAGGCCCTGGAGGACTCTGCTGTTTTTCTATTTATTTATAGTATCAGTGGTATGAAAAGGCCAAATTGTTCACACAAACACTTTTTTCTCATCATGCATAAATAAATGAGGAATCATGGGAAATACATTTCTTCACAGCATCTACGATGCCATAAAATCCATGTAGCATTGATATTCATTGTTTAACACCACCAACCACCTCTGTGCCTGAAATTTCAGCCATGATGTCGACATAAATAGTCAAAAAGGCAAGGTTTTCATGTATGATCATAATTAAAAGCAAGTGCAAGCTGCAGGCATACTAGTACATTTAGTTTTATTACACATGGATTACTGTACATAGTAACACAAATTAAAACACTTACATAGGCAGAATGAAACTTTTCGTTGTAGTGTAGTGTTTAAAACATATACAGTGGTACCTCAGAACTCGAACTTAATCTGTTTAGAACTCAGGTTCGAATCCTAAACAGTTCAAGTTCTGATCGAATTACTCATTGTTTCTGCTGAAAGATGTGCCGCGGGACTCATTTCCCTGCGCATACAAGTTATCTTAGGTCGGCATTCACGGTTCAACTTCTGAGATTCAGATCGAGTTCTAGGTCTTTTTTTTTTTCGAACTGGTTGGTTCAACTTTTAACAGTTCTAGTACTGAGGTATCACTGTACTTATAATGTAATGTCTTGGGCCTTGCAGTGGAACTATTTATGCTCTGCTGTCTGACATGGATAAACAGTCACATTCATAATTCTGCCTCTGCAATTCAGTGCCATAACATATTGCTAACATTTGTATTATACAGATTCTGGCATTTTCCCTTTCAAATAACTGTATGATGGACTCAGCCCTGCTAATTAATGAAGGCATCTCAGAAATAATCATCATGACTTTTAAAAATACAGATATTACGGCAGTAATGACACACACATTAATACTGAGCAAAACAGCCAAATGTAAATTTTCAGCTGTGAGAACGTACGTGCTTCACATGCAGACATCTATGAGGCTTAAAGAATGTCTAGGAAACGCTCAGATTATATTAGCTGTATAGGGTAAAATCTGTTGCAATTAAGACATATTTTCAGGATAAATATATCTAGTCTTACAAGGGAAAGTAAATGGTAAAATTATTGTTGGCGGATGTGTTCCTTATAGTAGTTTCAGGATTAAACTAAGATTAGGTTCAGCTTCATGTAAATTTAAGGTAGAGGTTCAGATTGAGTTAGTCTTCAGGCTGAGATTACAGCTCCTAATGGTGTGCATTTTATTCTGCAGTCCTTGTAATGTGGTTACCGCTGGCAACATGCAAGCTCAGAATCCCAAGTCTTCATTTCATCACTTCATTAATGAACATAACCATGAATGGGATGTC
>JAODJW010000001.1:51689864-51702088 GCA_026777045.1 Hyperopisus bebe
GAAGGAGGAGTTTCCCACATCTCAGATGACCAACCAAACAGTTTGTTTAGTTACCTGGCAGGTGCTGTCTATGGTTGTGAATGCTGCAAACATGTATATATAGAGCTTGGCCAGGGCCAGTACCATTTGCAGTATGAACATGGAGGTACCTCGCCAAGTAAATGGACAAGGGCAACTTCCTGCTCAAAGAGGAGGAAGAAGAAGAAGAGAAGGAGGAGTGAGGATGCGTGGTGGTGGAATAGGGGGAAGAGGCAGAGGAGCATGAAGACACCATGCTGTCCCGGATGAAATTTGGGCCACAATTATAGACCATGTTGTCAACCATCGCCTCACAATAGCAAAGGCAGGTCACCGAGTGCAGCCTAATGTGCTTCGCTCTACAGTCTCCTCCATCATCCAAACCTTTCGCAGGAAAAACAGGTATGTACTCAGTCAATGATGGAATTATTGTATAAGAGACATTACAGTATACAGTACTGTGCATACTGTAAAGCAAGATATGTATAAACTATTCATTTCGTGTGTGTGTGTGTATGTGTGTGTGTAGGCCTACAGTACTGTAATATCTTACCTTAATGTGATGCAGTTGATACAGTTTAGAGTAGTATTCCAGTCACTAGGCAGTGATGCATTACAATTGTAAAACAGCAATACAATTACATTGGTAACTCATTCTGTAACAAATACATAAGGCATACATTACAAATTGTCATACAGTGTTGTCCTTTGAGTTCTATGTCTAGGACTGGACGACAACCTCACATGGCAGAGGAAAACTTCGCAATGAACGACAAGAAGAGATCTGTAACATGGTGAATGCAAATAATGCTATCGCATTGAGACAGATCCGTGATGCAATCCTTCAAGACAATGCCAAATTCCAAAATGTCAACTCTATCAGCATCTCCACAATAGACCAGGTATTGAAGAAGCTTCAGATGACCATGAAGCAGATTTACTGTACAGGGTACCATTTGAGAGGAACTCTGACAGAGTGAAAGAGCTGCGGTACCAGTATGTGCATGTAAGTTAGTTATTGGTTGTCTATTATTGTAACATTACAGTAAGCAATGGTTCCAAATTTTTTTTTTGGTTTTCAGTATCCTCTTTACCTTCAGAATCCAGCTTTATCTGACTACAGCATTTTGCCTAAAAACTGCAACAGAAAACTGTCTTCAGTATTTCTCCCTCCGCTTTGTGTCAAATACTCCCTGCAGTACCTCTGCATAGGCCTGTACCCCATGTTTGGAACCTCTGGAGTAGTGGTCAGTAGTAGGCTATATTGAACTTGTGGAGGAGAACATAGAACAATTCGATGTAATTTTCTATTACTGTTGTGTATGACTGATTTCATTCTTTTTACTCTATTGTAGAGAATAATGGCATTAGAAGAGAATGTAACACCTCACGTCCTCATGTTTGCCGATGAGGCTGGTTTCAACCTGGCCAAGGGCCACGGTGGATGTCCCAGGCCAGTGAGAGGGCAATTTAACAATGTGTGCTGCCATATCTGAGAATGGTGTGGCTACACACATCCCCAGTTTAGGCCCATGCAACACTCAAAAGCTCCTCATTTTCTTGGTCTGTCTTTATACTGATCTGGTCCCAGAAAATGAGAGAGATCCCGAAGGGTCTTAGTGATCACTATGTGATCATGTGGGACAATGTGAATTTCCACCGTGGCCCGCTCATCAGGGCCTGGTTCACTATTTATCCAAGGACGCTCATGGAGCTACTTCCACCATCCTCTCCTTTCCTCAGTCCAATTGAGGAGTTTTTTTTCCACTTGTTGGTGGAGAGTGCCTGAACATCAGGCTCAAGACCAGAGGTCCCTGCTTCATGCAATGGATGCTGCGTGCGAGGACATCACAGGGGATCAGTGTAGGGGATGGTTGAGACATTTGTGCTGCTTCTTCCCTTGCTGCATTGCAAGGGAAAATATCCACTGCGATGTGGACTAAAATCTATGGCCAAACAGAGAGCAGCGCGTGGATGGCCAGGAGGATGAGGATGGTGGCCAGGAGAGGGAAGGTAACGACAGCGACCAATGAAAGTGTTACTGTAGTTGTGAAACTTTACGGCACTGTAGGCTAGATATAATTTTTCTTGTTTTTCGTTTGTGTTTATATTTCGTACACGCACAGAATACTGTATAAATTTTCTTTTTATGTACACTAATGTATGGAAGTTACTTTGTGTGTGAATAAAAATGGTTACAATTTCCTTGGCAGTATGAGTGCAGTGTGTGTGATGTCAAACTTTGGAGGCTGCTCTTACTGTAAAATCCTTTTTTTCAGTTTTATACATAATTGTATTCTGTTAGCTAGATCTCTGCCATAGTGACATAACATCTAGGCATTTTGACTTGCTGTGCTTACACAATGCCAAAGGGATGATGCATTTTGGGGGCACTGACTATTTATATGAGAAAGGAATTTAGTTTTGACATATGGGTAAACTGTTTTGGGAGAGATACTGTATGAGCTTTTGCAGGTGATCCATGGTGTTGTGCTGAACCATCCAGGTTATTTTGGCAAAAGCACTAAGTGAATGCAAATGAGCCAAAGTAATTGAGAAAGATTTTTGACATTTTGATGGTACTGACTCTTTATATGGGAAAGTAATCTAGTATTGAAGCATGTGTGAACAGTTTTGGGAGAGATATGAACTTTTGCTGGTGAGCTGTAATGTTGCACAGAACTGTCAGACTGTTTGGCCAAATGATCTTATAGTTTTAAGAATGTAATTTTTGTTTTAAGAAATGAGCCAAACCAATGGAGAAAAACTATAATAGCGCGAAAAATGTTAGTCGTTTTGGACTATTTACGGCTCCATCAACCCCCACCCTCCGCTAACTGACACCGCGGGGGGGGGGGGGGGGGGTTGGAGAGCAGAGCGAAAAATTAATTGAATTATACAAGGTGTGAATTCTGGTGTCAGGTATTCCTGGTGATGTTAATTAACACTTAAAATGAAGTCTAACTTTTGTGATCCATTTTTTTCCGGCTTACCAAAAACAGGAGCATCTTGGCTTGACATCACATTTGATTTAATTAAAACACATATATCCATGTTACAGATGTTTCTTTTTGTCTTATTTTTCTTTTTGTAAAGCAATGGACATACTTTCGAAATTGAGCTGTTTATACTTAGACACCAAACCCTGCTTCGTCCCTTCCATCTGAAAGCTTCATTAGAGTGGCTGACAGCATCTCAGCACAGAGTAAATAACTTCATTTAGAGGTGATATTGGGTGGGGGGAAGCTGGCTGTCAGGGGAGGAACTTAAACAGATTATCCATATCAATGTGCTCAGCCTATATGTCTTTATCAGCAATTTGTATATATTGTTATGCTCTGTTTTGCTTAGTGTGCAGTAACCTGGGTCAGCACTCAGTACTGCCCCCATCTTTGCTGACGTGTGATCAGGCCAGCAGTGTAGGCAGGTTCAGCCAAGAAGCAGGTTAGAGGCGGTCATACCAATACAGACTCTGGTAATCCTGCATGTCCATTGGGGGCCTGACCAGTAACAGCAGTGTTTACCACCACTCAAACTACTAAATATTAAGCAAATGCACTTCTCTTTTAGGAGATGCTGAAGCGGCATGGTCTGCTAACAAGGTAGTTTTTGCTAACCAGCTAGATACAAATTTCTGACGGCTGGCTATTTTGTTTAAAACCTCTGATGATAAATTTTGCGTGGCACCCCTGAAACAACAAAGTAGCCTCCTGATGATGGGCAGAGTAATGTGTGGAAGTCAGTACCCACTCAAAGGGGGCTTCATGTTAGAGCAAAGCACCGTTGCCACATTATTACACATGCCTCAGATTCATTATTTCATATTTATTCATCCCTGTCAATTAGCAAAGTGCGCTAGCAACAAAGCAGGCTCCAGGTCGGACACACGCTGCTGTGCTCTTTCATCTGCATCCATTGTTTACTCAGTGCAATCAAAGATGGTGGCTGCTATTTATGTGATTTGGATTACAGTGAGAGAAGGGAGAGGGCGAGCAACACAAGCACGGGGTTTGCAGTGCTTTGACATTTCCCTCTCCAGAGCATGACATTCAGAGCCGTGTACTTTGGCATGCATGTGCCGAGTGCATGCCAGCGCCATCCTGCCTTTTAGCATCTCCATCCATCAGCCAGAAAGCCTCATTAGAGGCACGTCAAGGCCATTCTGGCGGAGCCATTACCACCACTCCGCCATGCAGGTGCATATCCGTGAGCCTCTGGAGCACCCATGCAGAATGACCTCCTTCCCCTGCCCATTTGACAAAGCACTGCTTCAAAGCACACCATAGGAACAGAGGGCAGTAATCTGCTTTTGGGAGAGGGTGGCACAGGGTCACCCAATGTGGCAGAGCCATCTTGGGATTAAGTCAATATTTAGCAGTAGAGAACCTGCCCTGCATAGGCTGCCAGCTACTATTAGCTTGCAGTTTTACTAATGCCTCAACCACATGTGTCATGATGGGACATGATTGACAGCCCAGGAGGTGGCTTTCAGAACAAAGAGAAAAGCAAGTTATCTACCAACCTGGGATGGTGGTGGGGGGGGGGGGATTACAGCCGTCCACAAGGACTCCAGGCAAACCAATCCAACACATTCAATGATCAACAGAGAAGTAGGGCACATATATACACAGATAACGAGTGCTAGATGAGGGACAGCTGTAGGCCATATTTAATAACAAATACTAGGAACTCTGACCAACAGGAAACAGGTGAAAGTCAATAACAAGCACTCCACACTAGAATATACTAGGAACAAGAATTATGGTACATTGCTACAAAACTAGACACAGGCAGGGATAACTATAAACACACAAAAAGCAAGGACTAATACATATGCTGATACATGAAAACAATAATACAATTAAAATTGGGCAACAAAATGTTGAATGTTGTTGAGACTGGCCTCTGGTTTGTCTTGGACCCACTACGGTCGGATGCATGGACATCAGCTGCATGCTCAGCCCAGTCAGTCACATGGCAGCCCAGGGAGCTGGTGAAAACAATCTGGTCTGTGAGAGATGGTAAACCCTGTGAGATAGAAAGAAAAGAACATTATAGCTGAATGGGGAAACAGATAGAACGGGACAAGACAGGTACCAACCCTGACAACATGCTGCTCTGAAAGCTTCTCTCTGCAAGGTCTTGCTTTGTATAGAGATCCCTGCAGGGTCTGCATTTAAGGAATAATAATTCAATACATATACCCATCAGCCATAACATTAAAATCACCTACTTAATCCCCCTCGTGCCACCAAAACAGATCTGACCTGTTGAGACATGGACTCCACAAGACTTCTGAAGGTGTCTTGTGGTATCTGCCACCAAGATGTTAGCAGCAGATCCTTTAAGTCCTGTAAGTTGAGAAGTGGGGCCTCCATGGGTCAGACTTGTTTGTCCAGCACATCCCACAGATCCTTGATCAGAGTGAGATCTGGGGAATTTGGAGACGAAGGCCATTTGACCACTGCACCGGGGAGTTTAATTTTCACTACAACATTTTTAACTATCACAAGGGAAAAAACATAGTAACTTTTGCAATTTTAATGATTATTCTTTTTAAAGATCATCTACTATACTGTATGCTTAGCAATTAGTTTAAAGTTTACCTCCGTTGCCTTTGCATGACTACTGCATGCATTCTCCAAGACCATCGTAATCATTTTGTTGTTTTAATCGCTCCTAGATGTGTTTGGGAGAAATTTATGTTGAACTTTTTTTTTGCTTTATAAATACCCCAATATTTATTACAACAAAATTATACCATGCTGTCCTAGTATATTTTACAAAATAATTTATTTCTTGTCATGCCATCCTGATCTTGAATTTCTTTTTCTAACCAGATAGCAATTTAAGCTTGGGTCTTTCATTTGTTCATGCATCCATTATTATTACTTTTTTTTACTTTGCTATTCATTGTCTTCCGAGTTTGAAACTTTTTTCAAAGATGAAGTTTTGTTTTTGACATCCTGCCCGCTGTGTCTGCCTGACCCTCCTATCTCCTCTAACAAGCCACGCCGGGTCCTCATTTGTCTTACCTCATTGTGTTAACTACTCTCAGCTGCCTCTCGTCTGCTCTTTCGTTAGTAATGTATTTAAATGCCTCCCAGGCCTGTGTTCTCCAGATTTGTTATTAATGTCATATTGTCTGGTATCGTTTTTCAGAGACAGGTTTTTTTGCATAACCAGTCAACAAAGAAAACATTTCAAATCCCACCCTAAAGTACCGAAGGACCAAAAAAAATTAACCCAGTAGGATTGGCATTTTAGATACTGGAACTTTTGGTGGTACTCGACCATAAATCAATGGAAAAGGGAAAGTACCGAAAGTACATGACCAAAAATAAAGTACCTGGTTTGGTGCTCCAAGTCAACACCCTTTCAACTCTTATTCATGTTCTTCAATCCATTCCTGAACAATTTTTGCTGTGTGTCAGGGCACATTATCCTGCTGAAAGAAGACACTGCCATTGGGGAATACTGTTGCCATCAAGGGATGTATTTGGTCTGCAACAATGTTTAGGTAGATGGTATGTGCCAAAGTAACATCTACATGAATGCCAGGATCCAAAGTTTCTCAACTGAACATTGCCCAGAGCATCACACTGTCTCAGCCAGCTTGCCTTCTTCCCATAGTGCATCCTAGTGCCATCTCTTCCCCAGGTAAACAACCACACACACCCAGCCCTCCACATCATGTGACCTGTCTGAAGTTACACAGCCTTGTACCCAACAAGCAATGCGCTGTGTGTTCTGACACTTTTCTGTCAGTCAGCATTAACTTTTTCAGCAGTTTGTGCTATAGTACCTCTCTTGTAGGATCAGACCAAATGGGTTAGCCTTTGAACCCCATGTTGATCGATGAGCCTTGAACGCCCATGATCCTGTCACCATTTCACTGGTTGGCCTTCTTTGGACGGTTTTGCTAGGTAATTATAACTGCATATTAGGAATACTCCAAAACATCTGCTGTTTTGGAGTAGCTCTGACCCAGACATCTAGCCAATACAATTTGGCCTTTGTCAGAGTCACTCAGATCCTTATGCTTTTTGCATGTTTCCTACCTCCAACACATCAACTTCAAGAATTGACTGTTCCCTTTCCTAAAATAAAATGGCACCCTTGACAGGTGCCATCGTAATGAGATGATCAGTGTTATTTACTTCACCTGCCAGTGGTTTTAACGTTATGGCTGAACTGTGTAGAACTGTATAGGAATAAAAATGCACAAGGAGTTAAAACAGAAAAAGTATGTTTAGTTACTCTCAGAAAAGAAGCCTGCTAACCAGTTAAACTAATTATACCATGCAATTCCAGAGATATATCCATATTGATAAGACGAGTGATTTCCTGCTGTATTAATTCTTTAAAGAGTTTCTGTGCTTATATTCATGTTAGATCCATTTCCAATCATTGGCCCTCGCATGTCTTACGAGAAATGAGATTCCAGCCATGATTACATTTTGGCTCCATTCTAGGATTGCTCTTAATTTGTCCTCAACTTTGTATTGAAAATTTATCTACATCTCTCTAATGTAGGTTTCAGATGATTAGCATATCAAGCCAATGTAGTAATGGACCATTTAAAAGGGAAAAAATGAATTTAGTGCAGTAAAAACAGTTTTTATAATTGGAATAGTAAGTGAAAAAGCAACACTAACCCCAACACACATTATTTCCTATACATTATTGGTAAGCTTCTCTATGCTTAACATTTAAAGAATCTCTTTGTCAAGCATGCGGATCAATCACAAATGTGATTGTGAGAAAAATTTATGCTGCCAATCCTAATGTAACAATGACTGGAGAGTAAAATGGAAGGGGAAAAAAAAAATTTGTGAAGAATTATTTGTGTTTATGATATCTTTATGTATATGATTTCTGTATATTAAAGAATGGAGTTTCTAGGTGACAACATTTCTTCACCTTTGTTTTCTTGATGATACTAATGTCTTCTTGAATCCTGTCAATAGGGACAAGTCTTGGCTGCATGGATATATGGATACAGAGTGACACCCCAACCCCCAAGATCCCTTTTCACAGCAGAAATTAGCCTCCAGTTGGACTCCAAATCTCCTCAGACAGGCAGCAGTGAATCAGTGATACAGATTATTAATGGACAGCTTCTCTTGTGAGTTTCACCTAAAATGATTTCATACTGATAGCAGGCCATGGCAGATAAAAAGCCTCATCAGTGACTCCCACCTGATATAGTTCAGTAGCCCCCCTCCCCAAATAGAGACAGCATCTTTTCCCAAGCTGTCAAATCACTGAGGCACCAGGGACTTGCACCTGTATTATGCACTGTTGATAATATACCACTGCTGCACTTTACCAATACTGTACTGCCTATCTGTATTACACAATCATATCCTCACCGTATGCCCTATTTATTGCCTATTTCTTTTTCACTCATTTTTATATTGAACTTGTACTGTCACATCTCTTACTGTGTCTGTTGTATTGTCTCCCCATGCACATGTCCCTTCCCCTGCATCTGTGGCAGAAGAATTTCACCATGTACCTTCGAACACACGACAGCAACATGTGAAACTTGAAAGCCCACAGAGAGAGAGAGCTGCATGTACAGACATAACCCCGGGACAGCTGCACCGCAGTTATGGTGATAATGCTGATGATGATGATGAGTTCTTGTTCATAGTTGCCATGATGCACCTTTCAAACCACGTTTGTTCCCACTGCAGAATGGCCGCCTTTCACGTCATTATTTCCCCCTGAGTGTGAGAGGCAGAAGTGAAGTGAATCTTGGCTGTAATGAAGTTTATTCTCACTGAATAGCTCTGCGCCATTAGCCCACTGTGCTCTAAAGCATGTCCAGCAAGTTTTGTGCATTTACTCATGATGCACTAAACTATCACACACGAATGGGGCCTTTCAGTCCTCTGACAACTCAGTATAATAGCACATTCACAATCTCTGAAATGAAGGGGGGGGGAGTAGCAGACGAGGCCTATCCAGATATCACTACATCATCCTTCCCTTTTTTTTTTGAGAAATCCAGGTCAGTGAGTCCCTGGACCAATTGGGGTTAAGGGCCTTGCTCAGTGGTCCGACAGTGACATCACTCTGACAGCCTTCTGATCAGTGGCCCGGCATTGGTGAGCCCCTATCATAACTACCCTTCTAGGTGAATGAATAATGGTCACATTTACATTAGCATCGGTAGATGCTACATTGAATAACACAGAGAATAAAAAACACATAGGATAAACATAGGCCAGTGAATATACTCTGGCAAACTGTGCTCCATGGCTAAGCTTCTGCTGCGTGTCCACCTGCAGAGGTGGAATTTGGCATTGTGTTCATTCTGGGTGAATATGAGTGATGCCCAGTGGGGGAGTATTGCCCAGACAGCTGTGGGAACTTCAGGGAGCAGGTGCACCTCACCATCCATTCCTGGTGTCTGCCCCGCCCTTGCTGATCTGCAAGCTGGGTCCTGAGGTCACATCTGGAAGGTCACATTGATCTAATTATATGGAAATCCCTCACTAGTGATATGGTGAGCTGCCATTGATGAGACCAAAGTCTTGGATAAATGTGACTCACAAATCGCTCCAACTGATGTCTAACCAGACCATTTTCCCCCATTTTTTAATTAAAAAAAATAATAATTTGTTTCCAAATACCATCTTGTCCAGGGTGTAATGGGAGTCATCTTTCTCCTGCTGAGACCGAGGCAGCTGTCCAGGCAAACCAAAGAGCCACACATCTGCTGCGAGCTGTAGGAATGCCAGCCACACATCCTGATGAACGCCATCACTCTGAGAGGACTCTCATCTCAGTAATTGCGATAATGTAATAGAAGGCCTGAATGGAAACCCCCTTTACGAGAATGCTCTGGGAATCTGGGAGATAAACAAACTTGGTCACTGGTGAATCCTCAGCCATTCATTTTTCAGAGTCATCTTCTACATGAAATAAGGGGGTCAGTGTGTGGTTCAGTGAGTTAGGCCTACGTGCCTATGATCTCTGCTGGCCCCTTGAGCAAGCCCCTGAGCCTCCCAAAAATGCTCCAGGGTCACGGGATAAATGGCTGACCCTACTTCACTCTCAACTATATGTGTGTCTTTAAAAAGAAGAGCATGATGGGATATATGAAAACGAACACATTCCTATGTACCTGTGTAAATGGCAAATATAGTTTCATTTCATTTTGCATGTTTCAAAATATGTCTCACATATCCAAGGCTTCCAACACTTGACTGTTTTTCTTTAACAGGCTATGTATAAGTGTTGTAAGCGATCCTCTTTCAATTGTGTAACATAAAGTGAACATTGCTTGGATTTCACCATAAATACAGTATACACTTCTACCTGGTGATAATCTGTGCATGCAGTTGACTAGCGCACTGCAGCTTGTCACGATACTGAGTGTGAGCTGATGATGCCCCGGGATGCTAAAGCAATGCTACAGAGATGTTGTCCCTATTATATCAGCAGCAGCAAAATGTTTTAAAGAAAATGAAGTATGTTTTTATATCATGGGTCCCCACACTGTGCTGCCAGGTGGAGTTTAGCTAAACCGACTCAGCGTGGTGGTTGTGAATTTTGATTAGAACTGCCTATGAAGCCATATAATCAAGCAGTTTGCCGATTATGTTTCTTAATTATATATCCACCGTAATTATACTTCACTATGTAATTGTAAAAGCCACTCTTACAGATGCTGCATTTCATTGCCAATGAAATCGTGCAGATGACATTAGGAAATTTTAAAATATCTCTCTAACACTGACGGACTAACACACTTTATCTCTATGGTTAAGTATAATTGGGTGGAAATCCATTGGCAGCAACCAAATTACTTCCTTCTCCAACACAGATCAGGGCTGGAGACAGAGATAATTACATGAGCTTATTGGGAGAAGCTGACACATTAAGAGACATGGGCCTGCATATAGAGAATGTGGTAGACCTTTGACATCACAGTCACATTGGTGTTGGGAAAACCTTTTGTATTTACACTAGGCTGAGGAGCTCTCATTCTACACTTGACAGGTAAGGGAGTGACAGTTAGTGTATCTGGTTCGTGTATCTGGCCTGCCTTTGTGAACACTTTCTTGGGGATCTTCATCAGATCTGGCATCCAGACCAGCGAGAACAAGTGTTATGCTGATATTTTTGGGTAACCGAGTCAAACACCGCATTCGCAGAGGACTGGGGCCTGTCATTACTGCGAGCATAGATCTGTGAGCTGAGGACCGAGAGGCTAATAAAACAGCTTCCCCAGAATGGATGAAGCCCTTCAGATTAAACACGGATTGTCTTTCTTGGAAGAACTCAGTTCTTCACCGACACAGCACAAGGCAGCTTATTGGCCTAGGAAAGGAGTAATCATGCCTAGGGTAGGACTCAGACAATGTAGACTGCATTTAAAGAACTGGATGAGCATTTGAAAAAACACAGGATAAGACAAGCTTCCAGGAAAGTACTGTGCAATGACATGCTCAAACATGCAGAAGGATAAACTACAAAACAAATGCGAAACATTCCTAGAACTGGTTATCTATATGCTGACGTCTACTGAGTCTGTTATTCAGGGGTATTGCAAAGACACCCCAAATCATGACACTTATAGATATCTGTAGCACTACAATCATTGTTATACGTTACAGAGAGTATCCTTTTCAATTCTCTCTCTTCGAATATTGCAGCACTCCGAAGGTTTTGAGAAACCCAGACCTGGACTAGGACTGTTATGATGTGTCTAATTCTCAAACTGAAAACATGGTTGTTAAAATATCTAAGCTAAACAAGCCGTCTGAGGCTTATGTCTCTCAATCCCTGGAGCATTTTAGCTATAGGGCCCAACAATGAGGCTCAAGGGGTACCAACAGTGACATCACTCTGGGATTTGAGGCAGCAGCCTTCTGATGACTGACACAGCATCCCCAACAGCGAACCCGCTGATCCACGTCGCCCTGGGATGTGGAGCTAGCTTGTTAGGCTCTCCTGGCAGCTTTCTCCTTTTGCTGTCATATTTCTGGGTGACCTTTCAAGGCACGTCAGAGATGACGCACTTCCGGCACATGTCACACATGACTCTGAAGAGAAGCCATGAGGGTGACCATAAAATAAGCTTCTGATGACGAGGGTGAATCATGCGTATTGAATAGAAAATATTAAGCATTCAAAGGTAGACATGCAACACAAATTAGTGCCAATGTAATGACTGTGTGTGTGTGTGT
>JAODJW010000001.1:51714311-51726466 GCA_026777045.1 Hyperopisus bebe
ATCTATCTATCTATCTATCTAATCACAGAGGGACCATCAGCCATCAGAAAAGTCATTTTCATATTTGCAAAGCCTGCTTGTCGTGTTCATTACTGCTGCCTCATGAGGTATCACCCACCAGATTTGTAGAAAGAATTCTGGACCTCTCTCTTTTTCTGGGGAATATAGGGGGACTGACATCCTTCATCCAACTACCCCAGCAAACCAGTCAATTTTTTTTAGCCTTTAAGGTTACTTCCTCCTGCGTACTAAGAAACAAATGTAATTTTCATAAGTTCTTACTGTATTTTCGCAATTAAAATTTTTGTTTCCTGTCCGCTAAATTTAGTCCCTTACATCACCTTGAGCCCTGTGTATTGCCACTGCTTCCATCTGCTGGATACGGTCCACTGGACAATTGTTTCCTTTGAAAGGAACACTCACTTCATGAGTCTCTTTCTGTGTCAATACTGTAGTTCTTCAACATTTTGACCTATGAGCACAGGAGATCGGAGGACATTGGGCAAGTTCATGTAGGACCGATCGGCTGTTTGGTGAGCAATGCCATCCGTGGGATTTGTTGAACACTATGGCCCCAAATTGAGAAGTTAATTATACACCCATTGGTAAGTCACTGGCCAGACTTTAATTATTTAGTTTGATGCTCCAGGCTGGTGTTGAGGTTAGTGGCTTTCTTAATGCCACTAAGCATTGGCTTGCTCTGTTGGTGCCCCCTCAGAAGATGGCGTCTGTCGCCTAATGACCGTTGCTGCATATTTCCTCAGTCATGTACAATGATCACCACAGTCAGTGTGAGTTATTGATTGTTGTGTCTATCTGTTGCCATGTTGTAACTCTACATTATGAAATTTCATGCCATGGGACATGTTTGCAGTAAAACTCACACTGCAGAGGTTCCGTCTCTATGTGGCAGCAAACACAAGGTAGAAAGGGCCTTTTCTCCTGCCTCTCAGCTGGGTCTGTTTAACTGAGACACACATGTGCACTTTGGAGAAAGAAACACAATGGTGCAACTTTATCATTTCCCAGAGAAAGCGTGTGGGCAGTGGTGGCTGGATGGTTAGGGAAATGCCCTTGTAATTGAAAGATTGCAGGTTCAAATCCCCCACCAGCAAGTTACCACTGAGGTACCCTGAGCAAGGTACTGCCCCTGAGCATTGTTCCCTGGGTGCTGAATTAGCTGCCCCCTGCTATGTCATGAAAGTCACATATGGGTCAAATGCAGAGGACAAACATTGTTATTGCGCACTGTACTGTGGTGTGTTGAATTCTTAAAAAAAAAAAAACTCATGCGCTCCTTATGATGAGAGTAAGACAAAGAAAGAAATATCATTAACTAATGGGAGTTTTCACAGTGTGGAATTTCGGTCCAAAACACAAATTAATGAAGAGCCAAATGCCTAATTAGCAAAGAGCTCAGCAATGAAAAGCATCACCAACAACGCAGGGCATACTGTAGGCCTAATATTGCAGAGGCCAGTGCCTCTTTGATGAAGTTCTCAGTCAATAATTACACCTTATTTAGAAGTCATTCTCTCCTCTGCTTAGTGCCTCAACTAGCTCTAATGACGGGGAGACAGGACATCGATCAATGTCTTGCGTGAATATTGCCTGTGATGATTCGGCATGCCAGCCTCCTCCTGGCCTGACACCAAGGCGCCAGGCATGCTGACGTGAACTGCGATGTGTATGTGAACATGAAGGACAGACCCATTTACCTGTTCTTATTCATGCCACTAATCCAATCCAATATCTCTTTCGATATATATATGTGTGTGTGTGTGTGTGTGTGTGTGTGTGTGTGTGGGGAATCATTTTTTGGTGTTGTTTAGATTTAAAAGCATCTAAGAAAATCTTTACGTTCGAACAGAAAATGCCTTGTTTAGAATTTTCAGGAACCTTACTTCATTCTGCCTTCCTGAACAAGACACTAACTCCCCATTCATGATAAATGCTGTCTGGATGGACTTATAATGGAAATAATTATAGTTTTCCTTGATGTCATACTTTATTTATCCTGATTATATTTTTTAGTACTTAGTAGACCTTTTTACCAAAGTTACGTGCAACCTATTTGCGAGAATTTGAGGTCCCATGAATAAAATAGTGCAAATGACTTGAGTTCAAGATCAACACGTAAAGTATTTCCTATTTTTAAATGCATCTCTATCACTTACAACTGAGTTTCAAGCAAACCTGTAAACAGCAAAGTCTCAGGAGAATGGAGTGAAATCGGGAATATGGAATTAGATTTACCAGTGAGAAATCCCTCTGGGTGTGACCCGAAAAACGTGTGTTTAACTCCGTAAATCATAAATCATTCAGTCTTTAAAGTAGTGAGAAATTGGCGATACTCTTATCTGGGTATTATTACCCTGAGATAGTAGGAACAGAGGAAAAAATCACAGGAAGAACAGCAAACACAGTGTTCTGGTGGATTTATGATGGCACTAATAAGATGAAAAACAGTCCAGGGGGGGCAGATTGGTTCTCTAACAGATCAGGGACACAAAGATAGCATTGCGTTTGGGACATAATGAACAGATTCCTGAGCCCTTACTTCAGTAACTACAATCAGAATTTCTCACTACACAGCAGATACTGTTACTTTTTTGTAATTTCAAAAAGCAAAAAAGAAAATTCCCCCTGAGCCTTTTGGTCAAGCTCATATTGAATAGAGATGTGAATGTGCCCCTTAGAGCCTGTTATGAAAGGTAAAGTTATAAAATAGAATCAAACTGGGAAATGAAATTAGCACCGGCTTGCAGTGCTTCAATGTGAGTCAGTGGCTGGTTTTTGGTTTTCTATAGATCTGTTCTTAAACACCTTTTGGCTCAATGTTGGAATCAATATTAAGAAAAGTCCTGGGTCTGTCTGGGTCATAACTGGGTCTGATTTCACTGAAATGCTGACCAAATGACCAGAATGCATTGCAACCTTTTTTCCCCAAGCAAAGGTGTGGAAAGTGTCCTTTTCCCCATTGCAGTAGGAGTAAATCCTATGGTGTGTCGTTGCAGTTTCTGCAGATTGCAGCAGGCCTGACATCCCCTTCCCCCGCCAGAAAATGGCTGGCCCCGTGGACAGATTGATTCACTGACCTTTCTGCCGACGGTGCCCCTGCTTTGTCACCGGATGTCGGCCTCATCCTTGGTCCCAGCAAAGTGCGACAGAACTCCTGATAGGCTGAGGTATGATAGAGAGCCAGCTGAGAGCAAGCTGGGTAATTCATCAGTCCAGATAGTGTGGCACCTTTCCAGTACAGCCGTGATCACGCCTGATGAAGGGGGCTGGGTGCCCCACCTCATGGCTGCATAAGCGCAACTCATGGGCTGTTGCTCTGAAACTTAAGTCATTGTAAATCATCTGGCTGGACTAAGCCGTGTCCCCCTTGATTGTCTCGCCTTGATGTATGACTTTCTAAGCACATTTTCACATTGCCTTCACCTTGTATCCACTCCGTATCCTGCATAGGCCTTGTCCATCCTCTGATAAACGGCGGCTATTTTAAACACCTGAAATATGTCATCGCTTCCTAACAATGATCTTCCAAAACTTTAAACGGACGTCCAAGACTTGGTGAACGCAATGCAGGACTGGGAAGGGCCAACCCCTGTTTGTGGGAGTTGTCCATCTGTGCACAGTGGCGTCATCCCAGAAGTAACACGTCATCAGGATTCTTCTCTTGGACCTCGGCAGGTGGCCGGCTTGAGTTAGCCGTCTGTGCCGAAGGGTTCTCAACATCGTGACGACGCACAAGTGAGTTCTGGAGTTTATAGAACACCAGGACCTGGGAGGTCGGCGCCATGGGGAGCGGGGCTGAGGTACAGGGCAGGCCACCCGCGAGCGAAACGTACCTCAAATAAATTACTTTTGCCACAGTATCAAGAGACTGAGGAAATAATCAGCAAAGAAAAAATGAGGTTGCTGGTTCAAGTCCCAGAAGGTCGCACAAAAGTCTGGATTATTTTGGAATTCTTGACTTATTACATAAACTATGAATCACCTTTTGAATTTATTTGCATTATTATCATTGTTTGACAGTTCACCAAAATAACTGCACTACCATACCACTCCATTATTCAGAACACTCTATTCCGTTAAATAACTAGGTTTGCATGGAAATCGGCTTAAAGTCTAAAACAAGCACCTTGCTGTTTTTTTGGCATGTTATACTTCTGAATGCAGTTCACCTTAGAGGGCCTGCAACCAGAGAGACATAGCAGTTTGACTCCTTCTGCCATAAATCTCATCACTAAGCATAACTGTGCTGAAGACAAGCAGTGGTCTCAGCAATGCAACATAAAGTTGTTTGTCTGACTGACGGCGAGCTTCTTATCTTCCAGCCAGTGACAACAAGAAATGAAGATTCTTTCTGTAAGCTCCGAACAAATACGAATGGCTCTCTTTTGTGAAATAAGGGTCTACAACCTTTCTGCTAACATCCAGCTTAGCGTATTCTCATATCAATTTAAATCACTTTATTTGTTACATCACTTGACACCTGGTAAGTACCAGTGAGTGAAAAACTTGTGCAAAGTCTACAACAGCAGTGATGAAGTATAAATATTGGAAATATACACAATGCTAAATATGCAACATAGTAATCATAAACAGTGTGCAAATACCAACACATCAGTACAATTAACAGTAATACAGTAATCTCCCTTCATAGCTAAAATTGCGATGTATGAGGAGCTGGACATCCTGACTGGCTCAGGCAGTACATGAAAATCCAGAGGCCACAGACAGCAGACAGCAATTTGACCATGAAGATGGTGAACAGACCCTTGTCTTTTATCCTTAGGGTGTGTCGTGTTTCATGCGCTCCTTTTGGTTTCCTCTCAGCCTGCCAATCAGACAGCTTCGACCAGCCTGTCTTTCTCCCTGTATGCACCGGGCGTGTCTTAGCAGCTGATGCGTCTGTCAAGGGGACCGACCCTGTACCTTGATACTTAAAGTGAATGCATGAATAGTTTAAACAGCTGTGGGATGTCACAGTCATCATCTTGTATTGTGCTCATGCAATCAGTGATAAAAATAAAGGGCCTCATTTCAATGTTAACAAAAGGCTATAGATATGAAAAACAGCTGAAGTGTTGAATAAACCAGAGCCAAAGATATTTAACAAGGGGCAGCTGGATTAAAGATTGCTGAAGAGAAACTGAAAGTGAAAGAAAATGTGTAGAAAATCTGAGTACATCAAATACCAGGCTATGCCAAATATACAACACTTTCCTGACTTTGTACCAATTCCTTTTGGTTTTTGGAGACGTTTTCCCCAGACATAGCAATTTGATAACCTTTTATATCATTTTATGTGATACTCCATTTCTTTAACAGAAATATGGAAAAATGACCTTTTCTCCATTATTGGACAGCAGTGGCTTTGCTCAGAACAGCAAAGTGCTAGAATAACTGATTTCATCTGAGTTGCTGCTACCATTCATTTTCATTTATTTTTCATAACACAAAGGAATCACGGTGCTTCAGAAAAGCCCCCCTGTACCATCAAGATTAGAAAACAGAGCACAATTCCTCTTACGACATGATATATCGAATCATTAAAAGGCCTGTAAGGCTGAAGATTTCAGGAGAAATAACAATGCATCGATCATTAAAGATTTCAGATTACACCTTCTAAAATAACAACTTTATTTCTTTGTTTTGAGTGCACAGTGAAATGGCCAGGCCTCTTTACACTGTGTAATTATACCCTTTTTCCCAGTGACCCATCTGCTCAATTGAGGAGTGATACTGATCAAACAGGTAACTTCTCCATGTCCCAAGACAGACATAGGGATGGAAAGGTGCCCAAGGACAACCAGGCCAATCATTCCTGATGAGGCGTGGGAGAGGGGCAAGGAGTGAGGCAGGTGGGGAGAGATGAAGAAAGGTGGCCATTTGACTGGTGTGGGGGGGTACAGACTGCTTCCACATCCTGCTCCAAATAGAATGAGAAATTAATTAGAAGTTAATTAGAGATTAAGAAAAGAAGGATGCTGAGTAAGAAAACATGTGGGTACTAGGCAGGCAGACTGCAGAGGGAGCCAAGGAGACTGATGGTGGTAAAATATGAACGTGCACAAAATCCTGACCTAAACGGTTTATGTAGCCGATTAACACCCATTAGTATTCAGATTAAAAACACAATGAACTCCCTGCAAGAGCCATCGTCTTCAGGATGACCACCCAAAGTTTCTTTAATGAAGTATATTTTCAGCACTGAAGCAGGATTCCCCAATGTACTTTCTGACAATACAGGTTGGGGTGGGGGGCTAGCTTTAATACTGTAATCACCAATAACTGTATGTAGCACTAACTGCATAACTGTTGCTATGTCAACATATGATTTGTCTGTCAGTAGTTGATGTTTGTGGTATAGTTGAGGACACTGGGTAGAATTTTGGGCTGCAGTGTTGGGCACATGGAGGGAATGCGCATAATCAGTCCTGTATACTTTACTTCGGCCTGGCTTCCCCTGTAGCTCTTAAATGCTGTCAGGTAAAGATTTGGGGCTTAAACAACTTGACTTAAACAAACTAGCAGATCATCAGAGAGTGTGTTGTTCTGGGGTGTGGTGCAGTTTACCAAATAATTTAACAAAAATTAAATCAGAAAATAATATAATAAGACTATGCAGAGAAAAGCTGTATCAGTTGCACAGAAGCAGTGACGCATTCAACCAGAAAGATGCATTTGCGCCAGCATACAGCTGCAATCAGAGACTCTGGATGCGAAGAAATCCCCCAGAGCCGCTGCTGTCTCCTGCAGGTGATGAATCATAGCGCCTCCTCCAGGTTTCATATGCAATTTAATGTGTTATCAATAGGCTACCCCCTCCATTCGCACAGCTTTAATTTTGTTATGCAGTGGAACCCGCAACGACTCCTTTTCCCGTGCAGAGTAAAAGCAGTGAGGCATGTCATCAACCAACCCAGCTCTGTCCGAAAACTCGACTGGACCCTGAATCACCAGCCGGAAATGAATTCATTATGCAGCCCATTATACGTCTGTTCCTCCTGACTCCTGCAATGCAGTTAGTTTATCTCGATATTCTTCTCCTTTGCATGTCACTTATGAGAAACATTCAACCTCAGCAGTGTTTTATTTCCTTATGAGGAATGTAATATTCAGTGCACTAATCCTGTCAGCCAGATGACTCAAAATTTAACAAAAAAATCAACATGTGATGTTACCTTCAAATAAATAGCTTAGCCTATTAAAAGTATACTCGCAGTCTCGCTTCTGCAGCATTCGTATGGAATTCATATCTCGAACCCAGAACTAGAGCTATGGAACTTCTGGCAGGGACCTCTACAAACATTACCCCACTCCAGCTCACCCACACAAATGTCTGCATTGGTGTTGTCTCAAGTGTTTGGATGAAACAGCCATGCTAAGGGGTGGGGAGGGTATCGCTATTGTGGGACAGTGGATGGACAGAGACTAATGTGGGTCACACATGAAGCAATAAGCAGTATGGATGTGTCACATTATATTCCCATCATCTTATGTCATATCCCTGAGTCTTTTCTAAGTGTAAACCCGAATACCACACGGCTGAGGGATCCCAGCCACACAGTGATGTCCCCACCACCGAGGGCATCTTGCCTCGGCGCCTTTCTGTGGCAGCCAGGATAAAAACAAGCACAGCTCCCTGTAGGAAGTGCCACAGTGCACAGGGAAGTGCCGAGAATCGGCAGATTCGGGGGCATCCACCGCAATCCTTATTTTAGCTATCTGAAGATGTATAATGGAGGGAGCTTCAGCCTGCTTGAAGGGCGGAGGGTCACTCTTGGGGGGGCTGTCTTTAGTGACTGTATTACCTCCTTCTCAGTCCCCTGTCTCCATGCCTCACCATGTCCCACTCGCCTTGTTTAATCTCCTGTCATATGAGTGACTTCCCAGCTGCTCATTACAGAGCCTCTTTGTTCTGTCATTTCCCCATCCTCTCCACCCCAGAACAGGCGACTCCCCAAACGAAACTCAGGTCTATTCCGGAACATTTGGCATGTTTCAGTCCACTGAGTCGCCCAGTTGCCTTACAGACTCCATTAAGCCGCCCGCCTGTCAGACAGGAGTTCTCCAACAGAAGCTAAGCTTTCTCGCCTGGTTTCTGCAGTGATCACCATGTCCTCACTCACCTCAGGCTACCCGGCAACAACAAGGCTAATAACAAAACCGCCTTTGAATTGAGCACTATTATTTACTTACCCCGCTCCATGATTAGGACATTTAAAGCTTTCTTAAAATCCCAATGAAAGGCAGCACCAGATAATGATCTCCACATCCTGTCTCCCCCTATTTGTGGTTTGTGAGGGCCTAATTACAGTAAGGGCTGCCCCCTTGTTCCTGTAAACAGCACGTTTTCAAAGTGCAGCGTACCGTCGCCGGCTATTAAAGGATCTGTCCAATCAAGCGCTCGATATCGATGCCTCCTCGCTTCCATGTTTCAATATGAGTTTATCGTCTGAGGCCTGCGATTGATCACGTCCCTGTTCACCCTCCATGCACCTTCCCTTCATCGGAGGGAATCGCTCGACCTTTATTTACGGTGGCAGATCCACACTGGAACAGATACGCTCTATAAATTGCACCCACTCTCCACTTTGGAACATGGTCCCATTAAGTCTCAGTGCCAGATTAATGTAACTGACAGCTGGATAAAGTCAGAAAAACACAGGCCTGCCCTTGGCCTGAATTATCTTCTGGGACTAGTGCCTTGGCCTGCATGGTCACTGGTGAAATCCGTCACCCCTTTCAGCATATAATATGCACCTTGTGGTTGCTGGATCTCACAGGCCGGGATCGGGAAAAGCCTGGGGTGTCCCTTTCTGACAAGTCAAGATGAGTGGTGGAATATTTATGGTCATCCTCTCCTGGAGCTGACACCTTATCGTGGTGGAGGGGTTTGCGTATTCCAATGTTCCCAGGAGCTAAGTTGCCCGAGGCTTTATGCCCCTGGTAGGGTCACCCAAGGCAAATAGGTCCTGGGTGAAGAACCAGACGAAGTGCGGCTCACAAGATCCCTAATGAAGGAAAAAATATTGGAACCACGGTTCCCCTTTCCCAGACGTGGGTCACTGGGCCCCCCCCCCGGAGCCAGGCCTGGGGGTGGGGCTTGATGGCGAGCACCAGGTGGCCAAGCCTGTACTCATGGAGCCTGGTCGGTCACAGCCCAAACAAGGCACGTGGGTCCCCCCTCCAGTGGGCTCACCACCTATAGGAAGGGCCATAGGGGTCAGGTGCAATGTGAGCTGGGCAGTGGCCAAAGGCGGTGACCTTGGCGGTCCGATCCTCAGCTGCAGAAGCTAGCTCTAAGGACATGGAATGTCACCTCTCTGATGGGGAAGGTGCCTGAGCTGGTGCGTGAGGTTGTTCCAGCTAGATATAGTAGTGCTCACCTCAATGCACGCCCCCTGGCTGGGCACCTGTACATTGGGGTTTACCGCAGTGAACGAGAGGGTAGCCTCCCTTCGCCTTCGGGTGGGGGGATGGGTCCTGACTGTTGTTTGCGCTTATGCGCCAAGCGGCAGTTGAGAATATCCACCCTTTCTGGAGTCTTTGGAAGGGGTATTGGAGAGCACTCCTCCTGGGGACTCTCTTGTTCTGCTGGGGGACTTACTCACGTGGGCAATGACAGTGAGACCTGGAATGGCATGATTGGGAGGAGCGGCCCCCCCGATCTGAACCCGAGCGGTGCTTTGTTGTTGGACTTCTGTGCTCGTCACGGATTGTCCATAATGATCACCATGGCCAGGCATAAGGGTGTCCATATGTGCACTTGACACCAGGACACCCTAGGCCACAGCTCGATGATCCACTTTGTAGTCGTGTCGTCAGACTTGCGGCCGCATGTCTTGGACACTCGGGTGAAGAGAGGGGCGGAGCTGTCAACTGATCATTACCTGGTGGTGGGTTGGCTCCGCTAGTGGGGAAGGAAGCTGGCCAGGCCTGGCAGGCCCAAGCATATAGTGAGGGTCTGCTGGGAACATCTGGTGGAATCCCCTGTCAGGAGGAGTTTCAACTCCTACCTCCGGAAGAACTTCTCACATGTCCCGGGGGTGACGGGGGACATTGAGTCCGAATGGGCCATGTTCCGTGCCTCCATTGTGGAGGCGGCTGACCGGAGCTGTGGCCGTAAGGTGGTCAGTGCCTGTCGCGGCAGCAATCCCTGAACTAAGCTGAAGAAAGACTCCTATTAGGCTATGGAAAACGACTTCCGGACGGTTTCGAGGCTATTCTGGTCCACCATCCGGCGGCTCCGGGCAGGAAAGCGGAGCAACAAAACACTGTTTGTGGTGGGGATGGGGTGCTGCTGACCTCAACTTGGGATGTTTTGGGTCAGTGGAGGGAGTACTCTGAAGACCTCCTCAATCCCACCGACACGCCTTCCAACGTGGAAGCAGAGTATGGGGACTTGGGTGTGGACTCCCCTATCCGAGGTGCAGAGATCGCTGAGGTGGTTAAAAAGCTCCTCAGTGGCTGGGCCCCGGGGGTGGATGAGATCCGCCCAGAGTTCCTTAAGGCTCTGGATGCTGCGGGGCTGTCCTGGTTGACACGCATCTGCAGCATCGTGTGGACATCGAGGGCAGTGCCTCTGGACTGGCAGACCAGGGTGGTGGTCCCCCTCTTTAAGAAGGGGGACTGGAGGGTGTGTTCCAACTATAGCCTTCCTGGTAAGGTCTATTCAGGGGCTCTGGAGAGGAGGGTAAGCTGGATTGTCGAACCTTGGATTCAGGAGGAGCAGTGTGGTTTTTGCCTTGGCCGTGGAACAGTGGACCAGCTCTATACTCTCCGCAGGGTTTTGGAGGGTTCATGGGAGTTTTCCCAACCAGTCTACATGTATTTTGTGGACTTGGAGAAGGCATTTGACTGTGTCCCTTCGAGAGTCCTATAGGGGTGCTCCGGGAGTATGGGATGCCGGGCTTCCTTTTAGGGGCTGTTCGGTCCCTGTATGACCGGTGCCAAAGCCTGGTCCGCATGGGCGGCAATAAGTCGGACTCGTTTCCGGTGAGGGTAGGACTCCGTCAGCGCTGCCCTTTGTCACCGA
Organism: Hyperopisus bebe; assembly: GCA_026777045.1. Lineage (NCBI taxonomy): Eukaryota > Metazoa > Chordata > Actinopteri > Osteoglossiformes > Mormyridae > Hyperopisus > Hyperopisus bebe. The sequence continues at coordinate 51,725,365 of JAODJW010000001.1, forward strand.
TTCTTTTCATAGTTTTTATGGACAGAATTTCTAGGCACAGCCATGGCGTTGAGGGTGTCCGGTTTGGTGACCTCAGGATTAGGTCTCTGCTTTTTTCAGATGATGTGGTTCTGTTGGCTTCACTTGGACAGTTCTCAGCCGAGTGTGAAGCGGCTGGGATGAGAATCAGCACGTCCAAATCCGAGACCATGGTCCTCAGCCGGAAAAGGGTAGAATGCTCTCTCCGGGTTGGGGATGGGGTCCTCCCCTAAGTGGAGGAGTTTAAGTAACTCGGGGTCTTGTTCACGAGTGAGCGGACAATGGAGCGGGAGATCGACAGGCGGATGGGTACGGTGTCAGCAGTGATGCGGGTGCTGCATCGGTCTGTCATGGTGAAGAAAGAGCTAAGCCAAAAGGCAAACCTCTCGATTTACCAGTCGATCTACATTCCTACCCTCACCTATGGTCACGAGCTGTGGGTACTGACCGAAAGAACGAGATCATGAGTGCAAGCGGCCGAAATGAGTTTCCTCCGCAGGGTGGCTGGGCTCTCCCTTAGAGATAGGGTGAGAAACTCAGTCAGTCAGGAGGGACTCAGAGTAGAGCCGCTGCTCCTCCACATTGAGAGGAGCCAAATGAGGTGGCTCGGCCATCTGATTAGGATGTCTCCTGGACGCCTCCCTGGTGAGGTGTTTCGGGCATGTCCCACTGGGAGAAGGCCCTGGAGAAGACCCAGGACATGCTGGAGGGACTATTTCTCTCGGCTGGCCTGGGAACGCCTTGGGATTCCCCCAGAGGAGCTGGATTAAGTGGCTGGGGAGAGGGAAGTCTGGGTTTCCCTGCTGAGACTGCTGCCCCCGTGACCCGACCTCGGATTAAGCGGGAGATAATAGTTGGATGGATGGACTCCCTGTCATTCAACCGCTCCTCTGAAGGAGGAAAAAATGCCAATGAATTGATAAATGTAAACATTTAAATAGCTAATGCACTATAGGGGCAGAGATGGAGGCCACTGCCATGGGACTGCCATGGGTTTATTATTAATCCTTTATCATAATATAATTTTGCTGAACCTATACTTCATCTGAACATTAACCAGTGAAAAGGAAAAATGGAGTTTTAA
>JAODJW010000001.1:51806717-51821927 GCA_026777045.1 Hyperopisus bebe
CTACAAAAGTTGGAACGAACCTTTATAAATGCTTTTGTCAAGTGATGTCGGCTGTCATGAAGGGCTTATGTCGGTGTTATGTAGACTTATGAAGAGCTTATGTTGATGTCATGCAGCCTTATGAAGGGCTTATGTTTGTGTCATGTAGCCTTATGAAGGGCACCCTTAAGTAAAGTGTTACTTCCTTTTCTTATTAAAAATAAATATATATATATATATATATATATCCATATAGGTTATGTTTGTCTGTGTCCTTAGACAATCGTTGTGTTTTGTGTGCCACCCTTATAACCATGTTTTCACAGAGTATCACCTATTTTACCCTTCTCACTTGAACCATTATATAAATATGGATAAATATATTAGACCATAAAACCTGGCACCTCAGAGTATTTCCTTTTTAAGGTTACTCATTTAAATCTGGTCACTGCATTTTCACATTACATTCTGTTTGGTTATATTCCGTTATTTTGTGTTTGTTGATTATGTGTAATGTCTGTCTTATGTTAGTATAGTGTTAGATAGGAATAAATGTATGCCTTGTATGCAACTTCAGCCGCAATTCTTTGAGTGCTCACAATAGTCACTGTTTCTGTACAAACTGGCTACTAAGCTCTGAAACCTCAAGCTCGCCTAAAAATATTGCAATACTCTCTCTCAGCGGCCGTGAGAAGAGCTTTGCTACCAGTCGTTTACATTACCTGGTAATGTAGTTCGGCAGACAACTCGGATTACTAAGTGATACTGGTAATTAATGAATCCCATTTAAGTCGCACTTTAACAGACTCACGGGGATACCACAACTGAGTTTGGAGAAACCAACCATTTGGCGTAACAATTTAATTAATTTAAAAATATTTAAATATTAAAATTTAAATATTAAATATTTAGTTCCCCTACACATTGGTGGAGATATTTAAGATTACTTGAGCTACTTTTTCCTACACATCTATAATGCATTGTAATGGTCAGTATAAGCATTCATACCTGTTTGCCTTGTGGAGAGCTAAAGGCCTTTTGTAAATGGTATGTACCATTTGAGGTGTTTCTATAGAGATGGAGACTGAGGTCAAAGGCATATGGATAGTGCACAACTGCATCAGTCTAACCCCGGTCTTAGATCAGCAGGTGCAAGGCACTCCAATCAATCAAGCTGCCCATGGACTGCCTGTGTTGTTCTTACTGTCGTCTGGGTGGGGCCTTGGTGTTGGTAGGGGCAGTGGGGGGGCGGGGGTGATGCTGCATTAGGATGACCCTCAGGACCCTTTATGGGATGACCACATCCAGAGATGTCCCTTTGTGCAGACATGCATAGGAAATCAGACAGTTAGGCAGATGAAAGAGTTGCTGTCAGGTACGCAGACGGCTCAACTCAAAAACATCCAGTGCTCAGACGTAGCTGCGTGCAATCGTAGTAGAACCACACGCATACGGGATCCTGCGCAGTCACTTGTGATTAAGCCAGTCAGCTTTCTCTATATTACTGAATCGCCACACCAGTCAGCTTCCTCCAGATCTCCTCAGTACTGGTTCGGGTTTTCAGTGATGTGATCCTGCACTTTTCTTTAGCATTTGAACACATGCTGATGGTCCAAGCATGACTGGGAAATTAAGACACCCATATTGACAAAACACAAAAACTACAAACGAAAATGCCAAGAAAGGTGCCAGACTCTATAATGTCCTGGTCCCCTGTCAGGTTCGGTCCCCGCCTTGCCCATCTGTCTCCTGCTCATTGTCTCCCTGTTTGGCCAAGGGGTGTTGCTGACCAACCCGTTCTTTTCCCTGTGTTTCATTAGGTTTAAGATAGCTCACAGTACTCAGTGTGTTCCCCTTCTCCCCAGGCCACTGCATGGGTGAATGGCCTCAGCATGCAGCTGAGTGTTACAATCGGCTGGCGGTGAGCAGGCAAACAAGGGAGCGAAGGCGTAGATACAGGTACGAAGGGGTTTAATCCAGGGGAAACAGGCAGACAAGGAATCACCAGCACAAAACACCATAACACATACAATGACTGATCTGGGAGACAGAGGTAGACGTGGAGTGATATACACTAAACGGGTAAAAACTAACATCAAACAGCTGGGAACAATCAGGGTAGTACACGTGGATAATGAGGGGGCGTGGCACACACAAGGATCGGACGAGCCGGGCGTGACACTGAGAATGTGCATTCCTATCTGTTACTGGTACGAGGCTGGCCAGACACCAGTCTCAACTATGTAAGACACTTTAGATATCAGTTTTGTTTTCCGCACATTAATTATTTATCTTCTCATGTATTTCTGTATTGGTTGTTTTGTGCCTTTGTTCTTAGGTATCCTTGTATCTAATCTTGTAGTAATGTTTTGTACCCTTGTTTCTATAGTCTCTTTGTGTATGAGTCTGTACTGATTATTCATTGCCCTCATTTGTTTCTTGCTCCTTATAGTTCCTAGTGTTTGGTTCATTGTCAATGACTTGCACCTGTTCTTGGTCTAGCCTCATTGTCTCTGTATATATGTGCCTACCATTCCATTTTGTTCCTGTGTGGTCCCTGAAGGTGTTTCTTGCCTGTGGATCCTGAATGTGTTTTGTGATAGATTTTATTTTATTTTATGCTAGTTTAGCCTTGAATTTATTTTTATTTTGCCTACCTGCCTGTGTTTAGACCCCTCATGTTTCTTGTCTTTGAGCTCAATTTGTAAGTCCCCTTTGTGTTTCTAAGCCACACTGGATTCATCATCCATCATGCCCCATTGTAACAGTCCCTTGCAGCACTGATATCTGCAAATTTTGGAAACCTTCTGTTAAGGGTGACTGTTCTGTATATAAGTTTTTAATTTGATGTCACGGGAGGGGGGGGGGGGTCTGCCATCTCTTCATTCGAGGAAGCGGCTTTCAGTTTTTCCACTTTTTCAATATTTTGGTGAACTATTTTAACTATTTTTATGCTTGGATTTAGTCTCGGCTTGAGAAAATGATTAAAGATAGAATGTCTGAATGGAGCCAGGAAGAACACACAAGCACTGAGTTCCATGCTCTTGAGTGATGCAGGCCGAGGGGAGCCATGTTTTAGCCCTCAGGTCATTGAGAAACTGTTGTGGACAATTGTCGTTCATCTGTCCGAGGGGAGCAACCTCCGCAGAGTCTGCCCCTGGCAGCTCATTATGTGTCCATCATGGCTGTCAGCTGGCACCAAAAGAAACCATCCAAATTAGTGATGTTCACGAACCTTCACGGGCCCAAAATCACTTCCGTTCTCATGTTTCTATGGGAACACTAAGAACAAAGATGAGGGCATGAGAGCTCACTGGCACCTGGTGCCAACTTTTTCCACTTTACAAGTAATTAAAAACCACTTTCCTCTCCCTCCCATTACCTCCCTCCGGTGACCAGGCATGTGGTTCAGTCCAGATGGCCCCTCAGGTTACCGCGGAGATGGGCCTTGGCAAACTCCACTGCTCGAGTGTGCAGTTATCCTCACCCGTAAGGGAGACTCCCACATGAGATTTGCCCCTGAGGTTAAGACACATTTTACAGAGCGACCAGGCCACTTAGCTGTAGGGAAGCAGGGGCGTAAGGACCAGTAACAGGCCCATTAGACTAGAGTGGCTGTGTGCTGCAATGTGCCTCTATAAAGTCTCACTAGGGAGCAGCTGTTTAAAAATAACTGAAGAGCAATTTTAATAGCCGAGAGTGGCTGCCATGGTTACTTGCTCATTTATGGCCCTGTATTAAAATCATCATCTTCATCATCATCAACTTCATCATGCCCTCAATACATCAGCATCTAACCCAGACTTTATAATCTTTATAAATATCACACCCCCATTATTCAGTACTTCATTTACTACCATGTACTGTACTTTTACTTATCTAAAAGACATTCCCGATAAAGATAATAATTCAGAGCAGTCTGGAGTTTGTTTAAATTACACCTAATCAAACATATGAAGAGAGAATGCCAGAGTGCTGGACCCCCCTAGGAGCAAGTGAACCTTGTTGGGTAAAGTGTCATATATGTAAATTGGCTCACAGGAACACTTGAGTCAGATGCAAGAGCGAAATGGCCTCATAGAAATAGCATGAATGGTAACCATGTTCGCCATCAATTACCTTTCCATTTCATGTTTCATATAACTTTCATATTCTCCATTATAGTACCTCGGATGTTCATCATGCAGGATATTCAACTCTTCACCCCACCCACAAGTGACCTATCGCTCAATGACATGGAATGCAGCAAAACCAATTCCCACTTGCCAAGTTGAATCAGAAATTGATTCATTTCCATGTCATGGGGTGGAGATATTTACCACCGTCACATTCAAACAAACCAGCGTGTGACGCCCTGAACCCTCAGGTCTCCATATGTGCTACCCCCCGCTTCCCATTAAGAGATTCGGGGGGGTCAATGACTGCACTCTTTAGGGCTGTTCCATCCCATACCTGAGTCATTGCACTGTTAATTGACTGGATTAAGTTCCCAAGGGTAAAGAGTAAGTGAGATCTTCAGCAGAAAGTGCAGACGAAGAATCCCCTCAAACAACAATATGCCACCATTGTGCCAGAGTATTTCAACAGCAACCAAATTCAGATGCCAAGACGAGAACTTCTGTATAACTGGAGGATGAGCCAGTCTATTGCATTATTTACGAGGACACCACTATTTCATGTTGTATGTTTGCCCTGATCCTTGCATAATAATAATAATAATAATAATAATAATAATAATAATAATAATAATAATAATAATAATACATTTTATTTATAATGCCCTTTACATCACAAGATCTCAAAGGGCTACATAGAAAGCCCTATCTCCCATAGTCTTTAGATTGGCTTTGGGTATGTGGAGGAGGTTTCAGTGCGTAGAATGGAGGGAACGTGTTGTGCGTTGTGGGTTGAAAAGTTCTTTGAGGTGGGGGGGGAGGCATGTCCATGGATGCATTGATGTGTAAGAAGCAAAACCTTATATTCAATCCTGGTGGAGACGGGAAGCCATTGAAGTGAGTGGAGAATGGGAGTAATGTGCTCATGTTTTTGCACTCTCATCGGGATCCTAGCTGCAGAGTTTTGTATGTATTGGAGCCTCTGCAGGCTCTTGCTAGGAATCCTAAAGAGAAGTGCATTACAGTAGTCCAATCTAGAGGAGATAAAGGCAAGGACCAGCTTTTCAGCATCAGATAGGGAAAGAATGGGGCTGAATGTTCCGGAGGTGGAAGAAGGAGGTCTTACAGAGGTGGTTGATATGGGATTCAAAGGTGAGTTGGGGATCCATTTTTAAGCCAAGATTTGTGACTGTTGATGAGAGAGAGATATTGGAACCAGAGAAGATGATGCTGGTTATGGGTGATGATGTCATGCACATGCCCCCTACAGATGACGGTCTGTCTCAGAGAGGCAAGAATGACTGATATTTGATTACTTCGCATCACCTTTTTTTTTCTTTACTTTGGATAAATGCACAGATTACTACTTCAAGAAGATTCCTCACTGATGTGCACTCTCCTAGTCATTCATCATTGGACTGAAAGTCACTTATCCATTACAAGTAAATGTTTCTCCAAATGACAGTTAGTTCCAAACTGCTCATTTTTCGTATCACACATGTAAGGCAAACAGCTCAGCACTCTGTGGCTATTATGAAAACATTTACTTTGCAAAAGGTAGGGCTCTCAATGGAAGTAGTCTAGGATGCTGTGTCTGCGATCGAAAGTCCCTGGACTGGCAGAGTGATGCCATCCTTAACCCTGAACTGCTTGAGGGACTGGCTGACCCTATTTTTTGTTTTCAAAAATTTATGTCACTTTGCATAAACACATCACCTAAGTAAATAAAATGTAGCCCATCCAGGGTCTCTTCTTGCAAGTTTGAACAAGCTGGTGTGTCTGGCAAACAGAGAATCCATTAATCGTCCTCCAGGGCCAAAGCTGGAACAGTGGGTAGCTTGTCAATGGCTAAACAGCTCTGTGTGTAATCGCTGTTTCAGAGACCTGCAGACATACTAGTTACATGGGCCAGTTCCTTCACCTGAGGTGTTGTGGTGTTCATGGTATTTATCAGGTAAATTTTTATGAATCCCATGTGACCTCAAGATGGCAGCAGCTTTCAGGCACTCTCAGGGTCCCATGTCAGATGCCACAGAAACGGGGTTTTTCCCCCGAGCACGTAGGAAGCTAAATACGACTAGGTCAGCATAACTGCTCTCAGAAAGTAGGGGATGTGGTCAGTAGCATGATCACTCACACCCTGAGCTGGATCATATCCCCACTGTGTCAAAGTCATCATCATGGGAGGGTCAATCCCACATCACTTCACATCTAACAGGTGTTCATGATGGTTCATGAGCTGGTCGCGATTCCTGGACTAGATCTGCAAACCAGAATGTGGGGTAAGATCTCAGAGGCTCAGAAATCATGCCAAGGGCGGAGGAGTCCACAAACTGCCTCCCTGTTTATGTATTAATCCTCCACACGTTGCATGACATGTCATTCACACAGACATCTTTGCTCTGCATCTGAGGAATGAGGTCACTTCCTACAAATAACTCAGGAAAGCCAAGGTTTTGCTCCTCCGCGCTCTCACTCTGCCTCCGTCTCTCCTGCATGGGCCTCCATTTCAGGGGTCATGCACCTCCAAACAGGCTCCACCCCACAGACTGGAAGGTGCCACGTCAAACCTTCCATTTGCATGAAGTCAATGTACATGGCTATTTACTGCCAGGAGCAAGGCGCATTCGCTTTTCCCTTTCTACCCCACAGGAAACAAAAATCCTATTGGTGAGTAATTGGACCTGAATTCACATATTGCTAGCGATAGCACAGAGCGGTCTGATTAGCTGGCATCACTCAGGACCTGGTTCTGAATCACTTATGATGGGATGAAAGTTCCAGGTCCCCGACATACTGAGGAGGACACGCCCATAACTTGGTGAGCAGCGGGCAGGGAACTGGCCCCTCCCACCATCTGCTGTCATTTCAGCCCTCAAAACTTCGACTCATATCACATGCCCGCTAACCGAATACCGCTTTGACCTTTACTGAAGGTCAGCCCACATTAAACCAGTGTAGCATCTCTTGCTGGGTAACCACAGGGATAATAAAATGCCTGAATTAGGCAATTAATTACTGTAATCCTCAGCAGAAGCAACTTGTGCATGTAATTACAATGGGAAAAGGTCAACCTTCCATATCCCGAGGTGGAGAGGAGCTCGTCCGCATGGAGGAAATGACAGATTCTCTGTCACGTTCTTACTGTGCTCCTCCTGTTTCTTTTCCAGCATGAGCTTCCCGCTCCGGCTCAGCCCCAGTTTCTGTCTGGAAGTTCAGCCTCGTCAGTGAGGGGAGGCATCCTTCGTGAAAGATAGGTGACCTCGGCTAGGACACTGAGTTTACTATGCCCAACATCCATCACACTAAGGAGGCCTTATTCTGCACCAACGATTCCATCCAATGCGTAACAATGGGGTGCAGCTCTTAGCATTCAAATGGGACAGAGGAGATAAGCATGACCCTGATAGGTAGACAGAGGGAAACACAGAATCCACATACACAGATTTCACATGAAATATAAACTGAAAAAGAAAAATAATGGTCTACCTTAAAGACCATGTGTTCATCCATTACTGATGTCTGAGATGAAGGAGGATTATGGGTAATATGGACTGGGTGGGTTACTTTTCCATCTCTTCAGGTGAATGGACAGCTGGAGCATTCCGCAGCACAGCTGTTGTCATGGCACTGCCAGCTGATATCCACGCCCATCCTGTGCTGTGGCCCTACCCATAGGCTTCCTGCTCAGAGGCAGCCACACCTTGGAGAACAGCTGCCATTCAACAAGTGAGTCATCCCTCGGCTGTCCGATTAATGTCCTGTGCTAAACTTTCCTTTCCATTTCCCACAGTTAAGCCTAATGTACAGAGGACCGCAGCATTACAGTCAGTGGATACACATATCGAAATCACCAGAGCTTTTAAATTTTTGCCCTTCGGAAATGGCATGGCCAGAGGCAGGCAGGACACTGATAACCCCATTCATCACCTTAAAGGTGCTCCAGATTACACAGCTGCAGTAATTGAAAACATTTGAGTTCATGGTACACAGTTCTCATTTGCAGTAATGTCTCCGCTTAAGTGCCCCAGTGGTAACACACCCTGTCCTTTAGGCCTCAGCAAACCACAAGATGCCCATCTGCACATCTCTGCTCTGACATATGCCTCATACTCTTTACCTGACGAATCTTGCATGTGTCACTCCGCCTCCCAGAATAGCCACGGTTACAGAAAAAAGCACACGATTATTGGTCATTAATAAAGGGAATTGCAAATGACTCTGATTTCAATGGCAGATAGTCTCAGCAAAGGTGAGGGACTTACTTCAGCATGTGATGAGGGCTCAGAGACACAGCAGATGCAGGAAAAAGAAGACACATGTGCATCGGTATGCAGCCCTCCTTCAACTCCATTATGCACTTGATCGGGGTTCTCCAAATCTGGACCTCAATTCCAAATCTAGGCCTTGTTTTCAGTTTTCCCAGGTAGTTAGTTTAATAATTACTGATTTGGATTGGTCAGAGGCTTCACACCTGGTTTACAGGTAAAGGAAGGCTGGAAAACCTGCAGTGCTAGGACCTCGAGGTCCGTGATTTGAATAACCCTGCACTAGATACTGACCCTGGGACACGGTGAAACATCAGCCCAGTCTGTAGGACCCTGATCTGACACTTCATGCAAGACTCATTGCTTTTTGCTGTTTCTGTTGTAATCTAAGTGTGCTGGACATACCTTAAAACCAGCTGCAGCGTTCACCAGCACTTGAACCACACATTTATCTGGTCACTACATAAGCGGCAACAGGAGGCTCCCAAGTGACTTTGGGAGTAATAAATAATAAACAACAGGAGCTCAGTGCTGCCCTCTATGCTTTGATTATGGGAGCTGGCCCAGAAGAACAAATGCAGTGCATGTGTGTTTCTCCCTAATGAAGCTTATAGTTGCACACATGTATGTGAGAGGTTCCTGAATGTGCAATGCTCATCTGCAGCTTATGCAATCAGCCTTATGGTGAGCAGTGCACACACAGACACAGACACAGACACACACACACACACACACGTAGGGTAAACATATCCTTATGGGGATCGCTCATTTATTTCAATGGGAAAAATGCTAACGCTAACTATGACAACCTTAACCCCCACCTTGCCCTAACCATAACCATAAGTAACCAAACAAAATACAAGAGTTTTTGCATTTTTTCATAGCAGTCACTGATTTTTATAAAATAGAGTTTATTCAACATGTTATGGGGACATTGTGTCCCCATAAGGATAGGTATACCCACTCGCACACACACGCACAGGTTTGTAATTATATCTTAGTGGGAAGTCTCCATTCATTTCTTTGCGAAAAATCGGAAAATTCTAATCCCAAAATGACAACTTTAACCCCTACCCAGCCCTAACCTTAAACATAAATAACCAAAGAAAACATGGGATTTTTGGCATTTTTAGTTTCTTGATTGCATACACAGCTCACATAAATGGTCTCCACAATGTCAAAATAGATTCAATGTCAAAACAGATAGCAGATTTTTATTACATTGTGGGGAAAATTTGGTCCCCACAATGTAATATAAACAACTTCAGTACAACACACAGATAGACCAGCTGTGGATCCTCATTCTCTGCTGACATTTATGCAGAAATGTCCTGAAATCTCACACAATAGAATAATTCAGCAGTAAACACATTCAGTGCTGACCTTTAACTCCCGAGGCTGGACTTTTCTCGAGAGCCACTTGTGTCTCCTGGTGTGGCTGCAGGATCTCAGTGTTTTGGCAGCTGCAAGGTGTCTAGCCTGAGACCTAAGACCTCTGGCTAGCAATTGCTCCCCCCGACAGGATGGAGCTGGGGGAAGCGTGAGCTGGGACGTCAACACCAACGCCCAGTAAATACCACACACAGTGAGCCACAGAAGACCTGCATCGATACACTCATTACTGTTCATCTGGGTGTATGCTGATTTTCTAGCTGATTGTTAAACACACTCTAATGAAATCCCCTCCCAGAAAATAACCTTGAGAAGAGGTATAGTGTTAACCTTATTTAACATTAACAATGACGGCGTGTGTAAGAGCAGCATTAACAGAGGGAGCAGGGGCTATGGCAGGCGATTCATTAAGAGGGAGGCAGGGGGAGTGAGGCACTCAAAGGTGAAGTACCTTCCTGAAGCGGGAAAGCTGGAAAACAGACACATGGAGGGATGCAGAGAGAGACAGCCAAATGCAGGCAGAAAGAGTGATCAGAGTAAAGCAGAGGAAAGGAGGGTTAACCCAAGACAAGATAACAGAAGTAAAAGTAGACAAGAAATATGTGAAGAAAAACTACATTTAAAAATATAAAAGAAGTTGCACAGTGTACTACTACGATTCAGATTCAGATTTCCTTTATTGGCATACATAAAAAAACACAAAGTTCCCTTCCCCCTAAACAGTGCTATAATAGACAATGGACAAATAGACAAGACAAAGTGTCTGTTGTGTGAATGGTATAATATACATTCAAAGTTTATTCATAATACAGGTGCCTTTAGAATAAGCAGTATGGTACACTTGTATGGCAGGGTAAAAAAGAGCATTGTATAGCTCAGTTTTGTGTTTGTAGGAGATTCTGTGAGTGAATGTGCTTCTCGTGATACTGGTGTTGAGGGGATAGTCTTTATTGTCTATTACGGAGGGCAGTTTGGACCTCACCCTTCTCTCCACCTACTACCGTTGACCAACTAGAAGACTCTTTTATGCTACTTCTCTGACCAGCCAAGCTGGAAGTTCAACAGTTTGACCACCTAGCCCAAAGTAAGCTCAGTAATTGTCTAATTTAACATCCAGAAGGCTTCATGTTCAGAATCTGTCAAAGAATGGGTCTCTTGGTGCCCTGATGAGTTTGTCCTCCTTCAGTGAGGGTCTGAGTCACATGAGTCTCAGTGTCTGGGAGAGGTCCACGGATATGCCTGTGAATGTGAATCAGCCAAGCTTACCATGAAGTGTCTCCATGTGCGCTCTTAAAGCCAACTTCATGATCTATAAGGTGCTGCCTCTGACATTATATAAAATGATGCAAACAGTCACATAGTGATATGTGTTTGTAGGAAGATTTACCACAGACACCAGGAAAGGAATCCCCCATAGTCCATCATTAGTATAAATACCCACATCTCTTACCTTTAATCTCTAAACAAGATGGAAATTTTACTTTGACATGTAATCAGTATGTTGTTCTTAACTGTTATTGCTTTCCGAAACTATTAACGAGGACTACATGTTTATTTACACCAGAACACAACTTTTCCAAGTTTCCCCATAATTTGACTCTTTCATGTCATGTGCGGTAATTTGACCCCATAATTATGCGATGTACGCTGTCAGAGCTACATGAATTAGCATGACTCTTGTGCACTTAAGCTGTTTACTGGCTGCTTGTCTTGTTTTTACAGGTTCAAGGAGGGTTAACAAGACCATCATATTATCATCTTCTGCAGTATTTGGGTTAACACTTTGTAAACTCTTTACACAGTGCGAAACATCTCACTACATCAGCGCTGCTGTGAATGATATTGCAAATGTTCAGGGCTATGAATGCCACCTGGGAATAGCTGAAGGAGGGAAAACATTGTAAAGCAAGGAATTACAGTCAAATCTTCCAATATGGATCCAGATGTGGATCCTACAAAAATAGTTTTTAGATGAATGCCTACGATTTCACAACGGCACTGCATTCATTTTCAACAGTAGCTTATCTGGGTAGGGTTAGCTTATAAGTGGAGACCATGCAAACTACACAAGAAACCAGTCCCTCTGGCTGGGATACACCAAGGATGCTTTGAGGCACTGGGTTACATGACCAGCAGCCGCATGACATATAGGAGGACATGCTGAGAGTGTGAACCATATGGTGTCTTGGAGATGAACCAGGTGGTGTGACAGCCGAGGACCATGACAGAGGTATCCAGCCAGCCATTTCCATGAGAGGAATGAGGGTCACCAACCTCAAGCTTGAAATAAATAAGGAACCAGCACCCTCCCAACAGACACACCGGAAGATGTCCCCACACTGACAGGTGATGGTGACATGTGAACTCACTACAAGCATTGCTGGGCCGATGGAAACGTGCAGTCCAAGGAGAAGTGGATGTGGATCTTGCAAAACTGAACACTGGTCTTTTATGAGATAACACCTTAAACTGGACTTTTATGAGTCTGTTAATGTCCAACATGACCACACATGTTCTCATTGGAGATATACTTTCAACGGAAAGAACCGAAATGTCTGAGACAGCAGCAGAACCTGGGAGTTTTTAAGTGGCCTGGAAAGCCAGTAACTGGCTTTCAATTTTATTTTGGGGGTACGTATTGGAACTGATATAAAATTCCAGCTGTATCAAATTGCTTTTTCAGCATTCTCTCCCAAAGGCTGGAGCAGGGGGTCTTGGTCACTAGATGATCTTTAATGAGGAATCAGTCCCTCGATGTCTGGTTGAGCTGCACCTGGAGCCATTTAAAGAGTAAGCGCCTTCACCACACCCTGCACCCCACAACCACATCCCACATCACTGATGCATCCCACAGTCTGTACTGCCAGAAATTGCCAACACCAAGGTTAGATGTGATGGCTGAGGGAGCCACCGAGGATCATGGTAAAAGGCCAAATGGGAACTCAAGGTGTGGGAGCCAGCATTGGCCCTGGCAACAGTCCTGGCAGCATCCTCATGCCCGCAGCGGAACCTTGCTGCTCACTCATCACTGACGGATGTTCGCATATTAATTATTTCTAATTTTATACCTTCTACCAGCTGAAGTGTTGCTTTGCAGGGGGGCAGGGGGTGTCCTCCCCCTCTGTGTCGACATGTTTAATTACCCAAAGTAGGACATGTTAAACCAACAAAATGAAACCCCACTAAACTGCTTCTGCACTGCGGTGCAGCCTGGTCATTTTGGGTGCCACATTTCACAATGTACCACACCCTAACAGCTCTCCTGACTGCACCGCCTATGTAAAAGCTACACACACACATCAGACATGGCAGGGATATTAGTGCAATGATGAAAATGATCTGTGAGGGAATCGTGAAACCCGCCATATCTAACATGCATCTGTGATGCAGAGATGGGTCCCAACCTCTAAATAAGCCAATAGGTAAGCAAAGAAATAGCATGACTTTAAAATGTTAAGGGTATCAGGAAAGTCATTTAAATTCCTTGGTGAGGTAGGTTTATTTGTATTTTAATTTGATAACTACCTTGGTCTGATATCATACTGTATGGGTACAAGATAAACTGCGGTCCAGGGGCACAGTGCACACAGCCCAGCTTATTTAAGTCTGTCTTCTGGTCCTTAAAGGCATATACGGTTACGTTCTGTAACAAACAGAGGATCATTAATGCAGGGCTTTCGATGCTGTTCGATCATGCCGGACACAAGCCTTCTCAACTATACTAAGCTGCCCAGAGTACTAAGCAGGCTGACGTTGGAACCAGACGCAGCATCGACTGCCCAGTAAGGGACACCCAGATGTCTTCCTGTAATCATCATGTACAACGACAAGGGAGGAACTATTTTACCAATAGTGAGTCACTGTGGTCATTAAAGCTCCCACTGGTCTCCCAGGATAGAAATACTAACCCTATAATAATACCCCCAATATTTTCCTCTGGTATAACTAGCTAATTAAAATCTGTACCTCTCCATCGCAGCAGTGAATAGCGGGCATGTCTTGAGTACTGTTATCAGATTATGCCGCCTATGATTACACAACAAAACTGCATTCCTTTTCAACAGTTGCTTATCTGGTTAGGGTCAGCTTGTAGGAGGAGACAATGCAAACAACACAAGAAACCAGTCCATCCGGCTGGGATACACCAAGGACTGCTCTGAGGCACTGAGGCACAGGGTCACATGACCAGCAGCTGCATGGCATGTAGGAGGACATGCTGAGAGTGCGAACCATACGGAGTCTCGGAGATGAGCCAGGAGGGACCTTGACAGAGGTGCCCAGCCAGCCCTTTCTGTGATAGGAATGAGGGACATCAACCACAAGCTTGAAATAAATAAAGTACCCACCCCAACAAGCAGATACCAGAAGATGTCCCCACACGAGCAGGTAATTGTGACAGGTGACCTCACCACAAGCATTGTTGGGCCCATGGAAAACTGCATTCTGAGGTGAAGCGAATTGATACAGAGACACCTGAGACCATGTGGACGATGTTCTCCATCAGAGATAGCGACACGTCACGACAAATATGTCAGACAGGTACAGCAGTTTAGGGTCTGAACCATGGTTTCAGTATTAGCATCAGGGTGCTAATCAGTACTTTGCTGTTTTATACTAAGTGATCTTGGGATTAGAGTTGGAAAGCAGTCTCCATATACCTCACAGCACGGGACAGCAGACGGAGACACGGACTGCATTCGGAAGTCAGAGTAACGAAGTACAGCAGACGGGGGTCAGAAAGCGAGAATCCTCAGTACAAAATGGGCCCTGAGGGAGTAGTAGACTGACTGAGTAACTAACGGCAAGCAACTAGCAACTTCCAGCTAGTGTGGCAGAAATGCACAGTGGAGAAGCAACCCAGGTAGTGAGGCGAAATCCAGCATGTTCCGGAAAGAGCAATCCATGAATTTCAGCTAATTATGATTGGGCTGAAACACTTGTTAACCTTGTTTAACAGTCATTAAAAATTTATCTTCAATTATACTCCATTAAGGCTGAATTATATCCCAGTAATGAATGAATTCACCTGGCAATTGAAACATATCATGTTTATTCCACAGTCACAGAGATCACATTACCTGACAAGGGACAGAGGTGGGGGGGCAGGCAGGGGCAGGGATGTTGTTTCTGCCCCCAAGTGGTCTCCAAATACATAGCCAGGGAGATGAGATGGATGATCATGGGTAGCTAGCTGATTAGCAAAACTTGCTGCTTCAGCATCTCCTAAATAAGAAAGCTGTTTATTAAATAATTTACTGTAGAGACTTTATGGCCAACAGGGGGCCTCGAGGCTCCCAAACCTTGGGGGCCATGCAGAAGGGTGGTTTGAGTGATGTTAAACACTGCTGCTGGACACAGGAGATGCTGGACATTTGGCATCCTGCTGGAAAGCTAACATGTCAGAGGTTGTTTCACAGAAAAAAGCCCTCCCCCCATTAATCGAATGAGGAGCCCCC
>JAODJW010000001.1:51822027-51839655 GCA_026777045.1 Hyperopisus bebe
GAGCCCCCCCCCCCCCCCCCACACACACACACACACACACACATGCTCTGAGGGTAGCGGGGGTCCTCGTTCAACTAATTTCCTGAACACCAAAATCCTGACCCGGCCTCATATCTATTGGTATGACATACCACAGCCTGCATCGCACAGTGATTACCCAGAAACTTCAGCTCCACCCCTAGCAAACAGGGGAATGCGTCATGTGCTTCGCCACGCCAACCTGAGCTTTCCTGAAAGCCCCCCACATTCGGCCCCAGGCCATGGTGGACAAAACAGCCTGGAGTTCTGATGAAAGTCCCTGGGTCTACAGCCTGGGGCAAATGTGGTAATGAGCAAGTACAGCAGTACACCCCCGCCCCCCCAGCACTCAGGATATTCAGCATGCCAAATGAGCATTTATCAAAAGGGAGATTCATTATTATGATGATTTGCTTATATTTCCATGCAGTTTAATCGCAATAACAGACCATCATCATTCCCATATTGGCAATACAAACTGTGAGAATGATTGTAAAATAAATGGTGGATTTATGTCATTGGTCTTTGGTTTGGTAATAAGGACATTATACGATGACTGTGTTGAAAAACAAAAGTGAATATCAGATAGTGTGGAGATTAAACAAGTGTAAACTTATGAGTATCCTCAAAAAACTATGAAACAAGCTGAATGAGAATCATCTAGAAGAGGAGAAGAATATCAGGCGTGGAGACGGAATTTCTCACCTATGAGCACGTTGTGTGGGATGTTCCATGGCACTAGAAGCCCCTTGTAAGGTACTCGTGATTTTTCATTGGTATTTTTGGATCAAAACAATGGCAAGGCAATCACTAAATGCAACCAGTGCAAATGAGATTGATCCTAGATGCATTTTCTCTCCCATAGAAAATAAATGACTAAAGGTACTTTCTGAGGAGTGTATGGTATTATTTTACAAGATGAACATGCATTATCTGGCTGACCAGTAATTCATCTTTAAAGATAAGGGCACTGATTACTTTGACTTTCACAGAAAATAGGTTTGGTAAATAAACTATAGACAAAAAATAGTATCCTTAGGCAGGTGAAACGAAGCAGAAATGGACACTCTCTCTGTTCTCTCTATACATGGTGCAGCTTCAATAAGGGGAGCAAAATTAGTGTCTAAAAAGGTGTCAGATCTGCTCTATTGATCACACAGTAATTGTAGTTAGACCTTGACCAAAATTCAGACAACCATGCACAGCTTGTTTCTTTAATTTATCTCAAGCAAAAGATCTAAATTATCTAAAATGTATCTAAATTATTGAAATACTAAATGACTAAAATGTTTGTTCTTCATTATTTGAAGCCATTCTGGTCAGCCATACAATGCTGAGCACCATATTTGACCTACGGCTTTTCAGAGAAAGCATAGAGAAAACGGTTTAAGCTGCAGGCTGTACACAAGCACACTGGAAAGCCAACTAATACAGACAAACAGAGGGAATGAGGAACAGGTGGAACTAATCGATGACAGTGATTCCAGTCACCTGGCTCTCCCAGGAGACAGGCTGTACTCCCTGTTTATTTCCCCATTTTCAACAGAAAAATCCAGCATTTGTTGTGTTTAATGACTGCTCTCCAACTATTAAAACATGTTTCTTTCAAACCTTAATGTTATCATTTTTTTGTCCAAATTCACTGAAATCTGAGAGGGCATCTAACCAAAAGACCTAACAGGAAAATATGCAGGTGAAACAGAATTTTAATTTCTGAAAATGACTGTTTTTCAGCAGGATAAACAACAGTGATTTGCATGTGATTTGTTCATCTCCGTACAGGTGCTGTACAGATTAGCTTAAAGCATTTTCTTTGATCTTGGGTCTCTGTCGACCGGCTGCTTCTGTGTTAGAAAATACTGTTTATCATCCTCCATGGTCCGCTGTGCATAAAAATGGTGATAATTGACACATCACTGTTCTCTTCTGAGGCAGAGGCTGAAAAGAAAGGTCACAGAAAGGTCACAGAGGTCACACAAAGGTCACACAGAAAGGATTAGAAAGGTCTGTTTTATTCAGTAAAGCAGGGTTTTTCATGTGGACTCATTATGCTGTTTTCTGGAGGTCATTTGGGAGGGACCTCCATTGCATTAATATCACAATTCAGAATATTTCATCTGTAAAAAAATACAAAATTTCCAGATAAAGATTGTGTATTTCACAGGTGTGGAGGTGGCTGTGAAGGTCGCTGTTTCACACCTCCAGGTCCAGGGGCTTCAGTCCTCTGCATGTATGTGGAGATTGCATGTTCTTCCTAAGTCATGTGCGGTTCCTTCTGTGTCTGAGACCCTGACCAGGGTGACTGGATGGATGGATGGATGGATGGATATTTCAGTCGCACTACATGGTCTGTTTTCTTGTGTCTAGTTGGTGTTTTTCATTCTGCCAGTCACTGGTCTTCATTTCACCCCCATGGTAAGAATCTCATATATCCAGCATTCCTGTGAAGTCTCTATCTCCATGTAGAGGCTGGGATTCAAGGATTCAAAGGATTTGTCATGTGCAAGTTATGCAATGAAGTGTGAGGTGGTGAACTCCGCCATAATAAAAATACTTGAGGGCAATAATTCAGAAAGGTAACAACATAGTACATATAATAAATGAAGAACTGAGTGTTAAACTGGGAAAAAAAGATTCATAACACAGCACAACACAGGGGAGCCTGAAAGCAAGACACTAAGGAGGACAAGAGCTGAAGTCAGCGGTGACGCTCTCAGCACACGAGGCCCCTGCCACTTGTAGGGATTGGAGCATCCAGCTTGGACACACAGAAGGCAGAATGTAACAGACTTAATGTTGTATCCCTCAAATACGAGAGACTGACCACCCTGACAAAAATCATGCTGCTTGCTCCCTTGAGTGACAGGCATCCATCTCTCCCCCCCCCCCACTGACCCTGAACATCTGTTTATTAACGCTCCTTTAATGTTAAAGGCCTGCTCTTCATTATCGTTTTATCTTGCTGTACTTTCTCTTCCGAGTGCTATGGCCTCTGCACTCTCTGCCTTATAACTGTATTTCTCATACCATCATTGACCTGTGTGTGTTGCCTTTTGTGTCGCAGGACAGGGAGAGACACATAATCCGGTTGGAGTGGAATTTCAAGGGGTCCAGGTGTTCTCTGTTACTAATTAGGGTCACTAGGACAAGAGAGGAAAGTGGCACATATTCATCATTCATGGTGATATTGTCATTCTTTATCATTACTGTTCAATCTGAACAAAACCCCCACCCAGTTTAAAATCCCTGTCACTGGTCAGCTCAAAATGGTATAATGGCCCCGGCATACGTTTATAATGAAATCTGATACAAACAAATTATCTGTCTGGGGCCCATGGATATTGTCTGTGTTAATAGTAGTATGGAAAATGTAATCTCTTTAAATTTTATGGCATGAAGCAGGTCTCCTTGTAAGGTCATGTGATTCATGGCATCTTTTTAGGTGTAGGATGTCGCACACAGGCAGTGGCGTTAATTATACTGTTTCAAAGCGAGTACACTGTACGTGTGGGGAAGAGTAAACAAACACAGAGGGAGAAAACACAATAAAAATAATGAGCTCTAACAAACATGGAGCAGTCATCATTAAAGCGAGTGGCAAACTACAGTAGCCAGTACGAGCCAGGTAACAGTAAACAAGCATCTAATGAGTCCAAAGAGTGCAGGGAAAGTGATGCATGATGGGGGGAGTGGGAGTTTTAGGTGGGGACTTCAGGCACTACAAAGAGGCTCTTTGGATTGAGTGGTGAGGGCTGGGGGAGGGGGGCAGGTTAGAGACAGAAGGGGAGAGAGTAGGAGGTGTGTCTTCCTTCCGAATGGCCCAGCTGGAATGTTCTGCACCATTCACAAAAACAAAGGAGAGCCTGTAAGCTGCTGACGAGAGCGAAGATGATGACGCAGGGAGCGCTTCTCACTGAATAGTGAGCTGAAGTGCACATGTCCACCTCTGGCCTTCAAGACCCAGATCCCTGCAGGTCTGTAAACATCTTAATTTACATCTAAAAGGACAGGTGCCGTAACTTGCTGTTCTATAGCAACTACTGAGTAACCTCATTTGTAACAGCGGCGGAGGGGAAAAAGGCATGCAGCCCTGCCTGCTCATATCCAGGATAGACAAGAAAGAGTACAACCAGGTAAGTAACCAATTACATCAGCCAAAAAACAGGACGTGATATGTGCATGTTAGCTACAGACACCAAATTCTGTCATGAAAAGTGAAAAACAGATTAGAAATAAACAAAATAGAATAATATGACAAAACAGGGGACATTAGGCTCCAGAAATCATTCACAGATATTAGAGGTGAAAGAGATGTCATAGACGTGGTGTGTACAGGTAGAAAGGTTTCATATTTAATTTCTCCTGTTTTGCTCTCTGATTGGATACTCTCACAATTGCCTGATAATTTTCCATTAAAAATGAAGCATTATAACAGCTTTCTGTGATTACACTTCTGTCCGAAGAACGTAAATACATTTCTAACTGAATCCGCAAATGAAAAAGCCTTTTTCCATTCCCTGACCTTTGCTGATATTAAGGTACTTCATTCATTTAGAGTAAAAGATTCCTGGCCATAAAACAGACCATTCAATTCTTTTCCAGTGTTACAGGATTTTCAATCATGACATTTCTGTTAAAACAACTCTGGCGTGATTTGCTAAGTCTAATGAAGTGTTTCAGAGTAATTCTAGCGAGTTCCTTGCCGCAGAACCAGCTGGAAAACCTGCATGAGACCCCTTAATGCCTTGCATTCAGCCTACTTATAAAGGCAGCCTTCACATTCTCCAGTCTTGATGAAGGTTAGGGAGCACTTTCCTGCACACTCCAGGAAATGTCACACTCCATTTTTCACATTTTAAGACATTTTCTCTCCATGCTTCCTCGTGGAGTCCGTTGAAGCCAGGCTGCACACTCATGGTCACGCTGGGCCTATCGGCGCATGGCAGGTGCATACCTTGATCACGCTAGATTGTCTATTTGCAAAAACTTTTGGGTTCTCAGACTTTAGAGAAACTTCTCTTAGAGTGCAACTGGGAACCTGTTGAAAGTCTCATGTTACAGGTAGGACTGTGTAAATCAGGGTGGGAATCTGAAACACGGTCAAACATCAAAGACGGCTGTAGGTGAACCTTTCCATTTGTCCAGCTAAAAGACATTGGGAGAAAGGAGCAAACCCATTGCAAATTCTATGCACATATGAACTCCAGAAAGCACATGGACTGCTGGACTAATGTGCTTTGAAGATCCTGAAGGCCATCCTTGGCAGGATCCCAAGCAGAAATTCTTCTTTAAGGTTTGGTCCGAGTTTGGTTCTTCAAGCAGCAGAAATCATCAGTGCAGCGACATCAGCCCATTGTGGTATCCTAGGCAAGCTTCACCGCCAGTGCAGCCCATCTGAGACAAAGTGAAATTGGCTTGCTAAGTTGCCACCCCCCAGCAGATGGCCCGATGGGTTGACCTGAATGCTGAGTAACCTGCTGAAGGAAATCACAAGTGCATTCAAATTATGAATGAAAACAAACAACAAAAACACATGTAAAATAAGAAACAAACAGAAGCAGATCAGCCCGTGAACCAAAGTAAAATGCCAATGACCCCTGAGTCAATGACTCGTTTAGTCTCCTGTCCAGTCATTCCTGCTCAGGCGCCAAGATGTGGAGATCAAAGATGGTGTCTGTGTCATGTGACTCTCAAAGATACAGCATTAGCAGCCAGGGGAAAAGGTATACGTACAGCTAATGAAATGTAAACTTTATAAACCAGGGGATTGTGGGATAGAGTGTGTGGATGCCTCATTAAAATGTTTTATATGCTAATGTTTTTGCTTAAGGGAGAGCTGAAGATAGACTGGCTGCATTTAGGTATTTAATCTCCATTGGGTTTGGCCAAAGTTTGAATTTTAAATGAATGCATTCAAAGATGAAAAGAGTGAATGGTTTGCATTCCTGCACCCAGTGGATCCACCTACCCACTGGGCTTCTAGGTGGTTGGTTGCCTAACAGCATCCATGCCTGACCAACATTACAGCTTTCCCATCATTTCCATTTCTAATTTCTAGTCTGCACAGACGTTACATTGATGAGCACCATACACAACTGAAATAGACCCCAAAATAAGAAAGGGGAATGTCCCACAGAAATGGGGGGGTGGTCTTTTATTTGTTTCTTCCATCCTTTTCTTATTCTTTGTACCCTGGGTCCCGCAACCAGTGAAAATCTCAGTGCCTTTCATGTGTGGTGTGTGCGTACAGCTCCTGTGGTTGAAAGCACCTCCATCTTGCTTTAATATCATACACTTTAAAGTAACAAAAGTATCTGTCCTTTACATGATTTAAAGCACAGGGATCGGTCTGAAGATGGATAGCACCAGAGCTGACATGCTAGCGTCTTCCAGGAGGGGGCACCGCACTGTGCCGGGTCATGAACAAGCTGTGGCCAGGCTCCCTGAGCAGCTGTGTAGGTTAGTGGGTTTGTAGGTCTGCTTGCAGGGAGAGGCTCCTCTCTGCTTTGTTTATAATATTGTTACCGCCACATATCCTTTAGTTACCATGCTCAAGCTCCACTTTCACCCAACTCAGTCCTGTTTTCGAGTTCTTTCCTTGATTTCTTTTCTGGAAACAATTAATGTTTTTTTTTTTAAAAAAAACTGATAAATATAGATGGGTCACATGTTGTGTCTTTGCTCTTCCGGGTGTTCATAGGGGGTGCTTTACAAACTCAATTCTCGCTTTATAATACAACTTTACATCCCCATCAAAGAACTTCTCTCTGTAATAAATAAAGGAACTTATTAATGGCATATGAGTCATTGTTTAGTTAATGTAAATCAATTCCCAGAACTACTGGAGCAGAGAACATATTCCAGTCAAGCTGGTACCTACGGGAGCGAGGGTCCCTGCCCAATCCAAGCCGTGACCAGGCAGAACAGCACCGTCTGCCTCCCCAACTTTCATTTACATTTTATTTTATTTAGCAGATGCTTTTGTCCAAAACAACATCCAAGTGAGGGAGATAGCACCATACAAACATGCAGCTGTCAAGGAATCAACTGGGCATAAGTGCAGCTAGGCTGAACTTCCAATGAACGCCCAGGTACAACTGCCAGCAGTATAGCAGCAAGAGCTACACATCTTACAGACAAAGCAAGAACCTAATAAGACAATTATTCAAATAAGAAAAGAGTGTGACGTTAAGAGCATTCAGGGAACATGGAGTAGTGTCAGGCTAATAGAACTGTTTCTGGAACAGATGGGTCTTGAGGCATTTCTTGAAGGTGGAGAGGGAATCTGAAAACCAGGAAATGCATACATATAAAAAAAACATATATATAAACACACACTGTATAACAATCATGTACATATAAACACATATATAACACACACATTTAACAAAACACACATGTATAACAAACACACATATATCAAAAACGTGCATATACACACTGCACATAAACACACATATACAGTCAGGACCATAAATATTTGGACATGGACACAAGTTTTACTATCTTACCTATTTACTTAAATACATTCCAATTGAAGTTACACAATGGGCATGGACATGAAGTGCAGATTCTCCGATTTCATTTTAGGGTATCCACAGTCAAACTGGATGAAGGATTTAGGAGTTTAGCTCATTAACATGTGCCACCCTGTTTTTAAAGGGGCCAAAAGTAATTGGACAATTCACTTAAAAGCTATTTCATGGACAGGTGTGGGCAATTCCTTTGTTCTTTTATTATCAATTAAGCAGATAAAAGGCCTGGAGTTGGTTTGAGGTGTTTTGTTTGCATCTGGAAGATTGAGGTGTGGACATACAACATGCGGTCAAAGTATGCAGGTGAAACAGGCCATTCTTAGGCTGCGAAAACAGAAAAAAACAATTTGAGAAATTGCTACAACATTATGAGTGGCAAAATCCACAGTTTGGTACATCCTGAGAAAGAAAACATTGGTAAACTCAGCAACGCAAAAAGGCCTGGACGTCCACGGATGACAACAGTGGTGGACGATCGCAGAATCATTTCCATGGTGAAGAAAAATTCCTTCATAACAGCCAGCCAAGTGAATAAAACTCTCCAGGAGGTAGGTGTATCAATATCCAAGTCTACCATAAAGGGAAGACTGCATGAAAGCAAATACAGAGGGCTCACTGCAAGATGCAAGCCACTCATAAGCCGTAATGATAGAAAAGCTAAACATCTAAAAGACATCTAAAAAAGCCAGCACAGTTTTGGAACAGCATTCTGGACAGATGAAACCAAGATCAACCTGTATCAGAATGATGGAAAGAAAAAAGTATGGAGAAGGGCAAGAACAGCTTATAATCCAAAGGACATTGCGTCTATAAAACATGTTGGAGGCTGTGTGATGGCTTGGGCGTGCATTGCTGCCAGTGGCACTGGGTCTTTAGTGTTTCTTGATGATGTGACACAGGATAGAAGCAGCCGAATGAATGCTTAGGTGTTCAGAGACATCATGTCTGCTCAAATGCAGCCAAATTGATTGGGCGGCATTTCATAATACAGATGGACAATGACCCAAAAAGGAGGAAATCCAGCGTCTGGTCATGTCCATGAGTAAAAGACTTCAGGCAGTCATTGCCTGCAAAGGGTTTTCAACTAAGTATTAGAATTGTACGTTTTATTTGCAGTTATATGAATTTGTCTAATTACTTATGAGCCCCTGAAAGGAGGTTATTTTGTAGAAAAATTACTTTAGTTCCCCATATTTTTATGCAATGTTTTTGTTTTACCCACTGAACTAAAGCTGAAAGTCTGCACTTCAACTGCATTTGACTTGTTTCTTTTAAAACTTATTGTGGTAATGTTCAGAACTTAAAAATTGAAAAACTTTGTCCAAGTATTCAAGGTCCCGACTGTATAACAAACACTCGCATATATCAGAAGATATACATCGACATACAATGAATATACAGATACATATGCATATACCTATGGAACACATGCATATACACACTTTTTATAAACACACACTTTTATAAATATGTGGGCTCAGATACACAGGTGGGTACAGAAACACCAATAGCACGCCCCCTTCTCAGAGATGCAGTACGTTACCTCACCAGGGTCCATCAATTCTGCTACATGAAAAGTGTCAGAAAATGTGATCCCCCGCCGCCCCCTTCTCCAGGCTAGTCATTCTCCTGGCCACAGGGGTCAGGTTGGGGTCTGAGGTAAGTGAGACTAAGAGGCGTAGCAGCCTTTTGTCTGGCCTACCAAGCTGCATCATGAATAGACACATTCCAAACATGGCACAGCACTCTGGGAAGAAGCTATTTTTGTGTGGAGTGACATATGGATAAAATCAGAATTAAGGCCCAGTTGGGGGCGCAAGAGAGCATTCAAGACAAATTGAGATCTGGCTGCCATTTTAGTAACTTGCTGATCAAATGACCTGCAGAATGCATACAGAGTGCTATACATAAACAAAGCCCCAACCAACTTATCGAGCATAGACACCATAAATCAGTCTGGCCCCGCCTGCCATCACAACAGTCAATCAGTGCGTTGCATGTGAAGCATAATATTTTGTAAATCATTATGTTCAGGGGAGAGGCATTTGATGATCCTTCAAAGAATGGTCCAGGTGTCAATGTGATTTTCAGAACTGAAAAAAACCTTCAAACATGGGGCATAACACTCTGATATGAGCATGTAGAAACAAAAATAACAGGTTGTGGATCTGGAAAAAACAAAAGAAAGTTGAAATCATGGAAAACTATACCTATTACACCAGGGGATTCTTGGGAAAATGGTTCAGAGAAGTACAAGTTTTAATGCCACTTGTCAAACGTGGGCTGGGGGGCCATGGGGGGGTTACCCGGGAAAAGAGCTTGTCGCTTTTCTTCCCCCATTTCAAATCCAGAGCATGGAGGCAAATTCACCCTGACTGCATCAGTCTTCGCCCAATTTTCCCCAGTTTCTCCGGGGTTATGGTCTCTCTCTCTCTGATCTGGGGATTACTCCCCCTCCCTCTCTCTCACTTGAAGCGACAGCCCTGTGCCTTCTGGCGTAAGCTGTCCATGAAGGGCAAACCAATAGTCCACTCAGATTGGAATTTAACTCAAAGTTTAGAGACAAAGTGATTAGTGCTTCCTTGTTTCTTTCGGATTGCTGAAGCTGGCTTATACTTTATACTAAATACTGCTATGCACCAAACCTGCTAAAATAACAGCCATTCTTGTCATTCCAGTTTCTTAAGAGAAAGGAGTGTGGGGGTGGGGGGGGGGGCGAAAATAAGCTTTAAAAATGCTGCATCTCCCTCAGACTTTTGCAGAGTTTCTTACACATTTATCTCCCACAGGTGCTCATCCTTGAAACCGTAAATGACGATGACTGGTCTTGTGAAGTTCAGTGTATAAGGCACTCATGAGAAATGCTGTTGCTATGGTAACATCAATAATTAGAGATCATCTGTACAGCTTTCCAATTTTGATTCTGTACAACAGAGGCATCACTACAAGAGAAGTACGGATGAGTATGGATGGGTCTCCCCCAGTTCACTGCTGGTTCCAGAGGCTCAGACACCTCATGCAAATCATGGAGATGCACTGTGGGCAGTCAGAGCATCTGTGAGGAGAAGCAGCGTCTCCCCTGGATGGATCCTGACCACCTTGGGTCGCTTTAAACAGGGTCACCAGCTAGCATGTCATTCGAGAGACTTTCATATACTTATATGGAGCTGAATTGATAGCACAGCTTGTGTTACACACTGTAAAAAGGAGAGAGGAAATCAGTTTTGACCTCACAAAAATGTGTGTGTGCTTGCATGTGTGCATGTTTGTGTTCATGTGAGTGTGTGTGTGTGCAGGCATGCATGTGTGTGCATGTGTGTGTTTGCATGTGTGGGTGTGTGCATGCATGTTGCTTTCTCAAGTTGTGGACTTGACTCATTATGATAAAAACTCATTTTAACAGCACACAGTTAAAAATACTCCCTCCTCATCACCATCTGCCAATTGAAGGTGGTGTCTTTGTATAATTACACACTTTCATCAATCAGCATGGGACTTGCTGTGTGACAGCTTTGCAGGGTCGACTTCCGCCTCTCACACACCAGCACATGATAAATACCAACTGGTCCCCAAAGCTGGGGCTTTAGTGAAGCTCACATCTGGTCCAACAGCAGAGATGCTATGGAAATGGGAGACATACTGGCAGTCATCAAAGGGGCCCGTCCTTCATCAGTCCACTGTTTTCCTTCTGCTTTTTAATTAATAAGCATGGTTTTCTAAAGCTCATCAGCCACATTTGCATTTTGCGATATTGACGGTACACATTTTGCGATATTGACAGTGCGATATTGAGTTAAGGTCACAGTCAGGATAGGGTTCAAGGTTAGGGTTAGAGTTAGAGTTCGTTTATCTGAATGAACTGACCAAATGGATTCTCTTGATCTCAATTATGAATATATGAAAATGAGCATTCCTTAATATTTAATGTGATGAAAGACCTAGAATAAGTACAGACATAAAGCAGCAAAAAATTAAATGTCATTCAAAATAAATAATTAAGCTCTCCTCTTTAATTATGGATGGTGTTCGTCCTCCCTTCCCTTTCACTCACTATCCTGGACTCACCTTCGCTGGAATTAGAGGAATTCATGCAGCCGTCTGCCTGTGAAGAAGCTGCTGAAGATATTGGCGCTTTCTGAAGCACGCTTTCTGAAAAACAGAAATCCATGAGTAATAATTCATGGAATACTATACATGTTTTTAAATCTACCCTGCACTGTAAACACTGTAATTAGCTGCTACACAACATTAACCAATGATTTATTAATCTAAGGCTTGCTGAACAACGATGCCTGTTGGCCAGTTCATGCTTCTTCTGGCTGAAAATCATCCCTCTGCTGTGGTAAAGGTTCTGTGAAGCTCTAATGCTTGCTACAGCAACTTCAGCTGCTAGTTTAACTCTTGACCACCAGCCTGCCACCCATTAATTCTCCAGCTGGCTTTTCAGCACAGTGTTTTGAGTGTCACTAAACATGTTTGGTAAATCTACTTTCAATGTTAGGTGTGAAATGTTTGTGACCTGGAAAAAATGTGTTCACGAAAATAACAAAATATATATATATATATTTTTAAATGCTGAAATTATATATGCAAAAAAAAATTGATGCAGCATTTTTTTGACGCAATAACCACAAGAATAACAAGAACCTGCATGGAGAATCTGATCTGAGGACAGCCAATTAACCCGAAACAGCGCATTCCCGTGTGCAGCCAAATGGCACGCTTCACATTCACACAGCCGGTAGCAGAAGTCATTACCCGCCTGGAACATGTGCCTGGGGACCTCAGTCTCAGGAAAATAAGTACCTGATGTCATGGACTCTACCACTGCCCCTCTGGCTGCTGGGAGTGACCATCAGATGTCTGCCAGGCTGACAAAGACCTCCCGCATAGAATATGTGAAACCAGAACAGCCTGTAGAATGTACAGATTGAATGGTCTGATGAGAATATGGAGATCAAAGCTTTAAGAGATGATCAATCTGGGCTTAGGAATAAAAACAGCTCAACTGTCCAAACTACGCATTGAGTCTATCGGTGCTACAGTATACAAAGTCGCTGTGATATGAATGTCACATGACCCCAGGGGTGTTTCCTTTGGGATTCTCACTAGTAGTCAGCAATACATTACCACCAAAAGGGAAGCAGTGGCAGGTTGATACGAATCATGCATATCTGGCATGGGGAGCCTGGTGGAAAGAGTAAGGCGACTGGTAGTATGGGGTGTCACCCAGGCTTTGGTGCCTTATTTATAGAGGAGGACTCATACCCCCCATACCGCTGGCTCCTGAAATTAGCCCCATACCCAGCTCATATAATAAAATGATTTACTTTATTTGGAGACTTGATGAGTTTTACTGATGAAGTGGGTGCAAATGTGATGGACATGAGCAGATGCGATATATGTAAGAAGATGTACTGGACATTAAGAGATGTAATGGAAATCAGTAGATGCGCTGGACATTTTATGACATGTTTGTCATTAGTGCCGGACATAAGCAGATGTGGTGAATTTATTAATTGTAAATCCATCCATCCATCCATTTCCTAACCCGCTTATCCTACTGGGTCGCGGGGGGTCCGGAGCCTATCCCGGAAGCAACGGGCACGAGGCAGAGAACAACCCTGGACAGGGGGCCAGCCCATCGCAGAATTGTAAATCCTATTTCTCCAATATTTAATAAAAGATCTTTTCAAGGAATCCCCAATTTAAAAATGATCTAAAGCGGAGCCAGTTTTACAGTAAAGACATCACCAAATTTGTTGCACCTGTAAAGCAATCTGTCAGCCTTCTGGTGTACATGTGAAACAAATTAAAATTGTAATCCTTATTAATTAAGACATTTAGTGTTAGTTAATCTGATAGACGGATTTGTAATTCTTGAATCTGTGTAAACTGTTGTATGATTTCTAAACCTGTTAACCCTTCCTGTCTGGGTTTGCATCATCAATTCTGTTACACACTAATGGTTTATTAACATGTAATAAAGCTTGTCATTAGTTTCCCTGCCATTAGTTTTCAAGCTGATTTAACTGGTACCAGAAGTATCCTGCTGGTTTTTATGCACAAATATTTTCTGAGTGACATTTATTTATTAACTTTTTTGCTGTAATTTCCTTTTTGCACTTATGATTAAGAGGAACACAGTGGCTAATGGACAATTTTCACTGTAAAAATCCCAATTCATAGGAACCACTTTCCCCAACCCTGTAGATCGTGACCTGACTCTGACACCACCACCCCAATAAAAAAACGTGAGGGACTGAGCCTCATTCAGACACACTGGTGAGGAGGTAACTGATCTCCTTACTATGCTACCATGCAGAGTTCCATTACTTATATTCATCAGAATAATTTCTGTTAACTTTCTGTTCCATCCACCCATCCACGGGGAGAAGGGCCAGTACATCAGATGAAATATCAGTTCTTGTCTGGCATCTGCATTCAGTATGAGACTCTGAGCTCCCCTAAACACTGAGCTTGTTCTGTAGTCATGTTAGGGCTGGGCTGCTGTATTAGCTGTGGTGCTCTGTTAGTGTCCCATTTATAATACAGCTCCAATGGGGGTGGGGGGGCATGGGAGGGCGGGGTGTCTGGCCATAGGTTTCCCTTCAATGCACCAATGCACCATGTCGGCCTGATTCCCTGTTCGTTTTTCACGGGGGGGGGGGAGTGGCTGAGTATGTTATTGTGGAGGGTGGGTGGCTGAGGTTAAGTGAGTGTAAAGAGCGTGAACGACTTCCTGAGGGGTCATTCTGACAGTCTCCATCTGCAGCGTCACCAGCCCCACACTGGAGTTTTTACATTCTGCCATTTCTGCAGGATTTAATAATAATGCAGGAGACACTTATTATTTCCACACACATTTATCTGTGGTGTTAAGTGAAGGACTTATTTTACGCATTGCTGTAACTCATATCAGGTGAGAATATGAAGGCTTAAAGAACATTTTATCTTTCAAAATAACTCCATCCATCCATTCGCCTCCTTTTTATAACTGTGGCTTAATGTGCGGTCATGGTGAGCTTGGAGCCTGTCCCAGGAAGAGCCTGGAGCTGCATGAGGCAGGGGACACCTTGGACGGGACGCCAGTCAGTCACAGGACACAAAAACAGAATCAATAACACAATGCAGGAAGTTTAGTGATACTGATTCACACAAACTGGTAGCTTCGGACTGGAGGAGAAAACCAGAGCAGAGAGCCAAAACCAAAACCCGGATGCGGACACTGACCTGGGCACTGACCCATCCCGTCCTGCAATAGGTTTAAGGAGTGGCTGGACATCCCGTGTCCAGACTGAAGTCTGCCAGAGGTCCTGCTCTCAGTGAAAAGAATGCTGTTTCACTCCTGGAGTTTGTTATGAGAAGTACAGTCTGCCAAGTCTTTGTTCCTCTGGATCCCCCATTTATGTCTATTTTCGTCCATTGTTCCCCGCCTCTGCCTTTTGGAGCCACGCTCTGTATGTTTAGTCAGTTCTCTTTGCAGAGCCCATGCCTGTACAGTGCCCCATCCATCCCTGCAGGAAGTCACTCTGGTTCATTTTGGCAAACCCCAAATGTCTAGTAAGGTAAAACGAAAACCGGTTTGTCCCCAGACGATAGATGTTTGAAGAGGGGTCAGGTGAGGTCAGGTTGGGGCGCACGCACTGGTACGGCATGTTGCCGTGCACACCACACAACAAAACACCTCAGGATCCCAGTTGGCAATCCTCCATGCCCATGGTGCAGTCCCACCTTCCAGAAATGCCCATCCATCTGCTGCAGCCAGGTGTTACATGGGTGTCCCCTAGGCCTGTTCTAGCTATTTGGATCCTCGGCTTTGAGGATCCAGCGAGCCTGATCACTCTTAGGGTAACATGTACATGGCTGTAGCGCCATAACTGACGCTCCCTCATAATGCAGGTAATGTGCCTTCAACACAAAGTCAAACCAGCAGTACTCAAGAATTTTCCATAGAGAGACAGTGCCAAAGGAGTCCAGTCTCAGGTCACTGGATAGCATCCATGTCTCACAGCCATACAGCAAAATAGGAAGCACCAGGACTCTGAAGACTCTTACAAAGATAAGAGAAGGTGTATTAATTATCTTGGCTCTACATTAACTGCACTTTTATAATGCCTTTATAATGCATTTGTAGAAAATTTAGTGCACCTTCATGATGCCTTTATAATGCATTCATAGTGCATTAAGCAGTAAGTATGATTAAAATGTTTGTTATTATTATATCATGTTTTATATTAAATGTGTATTAAATGGATATTATATTAAATGTATATTAAAGTTGTTTAAGTATGTTAGGATATTAAGATATACTTACTTGCTGCTTATGAATGCATTATGAAGCTGCACTGAATGTTCTATGAATGCATAATGAATGTGTTATAAAGGTGCATTTTTGTCCATTTTCACCTTTATGGAGGATCAGTAACATACTATGAAGTTACTATGGACACAGCACCATTTCATAACATTACGACAAGGCTGTCTGCTCCCTCAAAGCCTGGACTTTGTTCCAGGACAGCATGTCCTGCATTCAGTTCCAAAATTGGCATTGTCTTGACAAACAATGTGTCGAGCTGTTCTCTGTTAGTTATTACCTTTATTTATAACATAATACACATATTTTTCATACTAGAGAGAACAGTCAATGGAATAATAAAAGAAAAAGTAACAGATGAAAGTTAGAGTTAATGTTCTTTTATCTTCTCTACATTATTTTTCATTTGTCTGAAAACACATTGCTTTTAATGGGCTCACCAGGTATTAAATTTTTTCATCGCTAAGAGACACTAGTTGTGACTTTTGGCTTTGGATTTCAGCAGAAAAACATAACGGCGCTGCTAAAGTTTTCTTTAATGTTTCAACAACAACAATCTGATTGAGCTGACTGAGCCTTGAAAGTATGTTCTATTTAGCTGAATTTTCCTTTACACAAAAGAAACTTTGTTTATTTGGGTGGATGGATGGATGGATGGATGAACTGACATTAACATCAAACTTGAGAATGGATGACAGTTTCAGTTCTTTTGGCAGAGGTATTGTGCACACATTCACTCTGCACGCATGAGGCATCAGCAGGGGATTGGTTGAGTGACTCAGAAGATCAGCCTGTCTCCAGCATCTCACCATTTTTCAGTTCCGGGACCTTTCCAGGCTTCCATATCAGCACCAAGCAAAGGCCGCACAAATCCTCTCTACTCTTGGATCGGAGGGTATGAAGCCTCCCTGTTGGGCCTCCTCTCGAGCGGCAGCAGAGCGACTTTCTAAATCTGACTGGCTAATCCTTATCCAGCAGGAGATTCCTCCTCTTCTTGAAAACATGGTGTCACCAATGCTGTTGGGTAGTTCAGAGTAAGTATGGAGTTCCCATAGGCCTCTGAGGAAGCAGCTGCATAGATACATGCCATTATTATCCTTATGTGTTATTTTTGAATGCCTTAGTAAGGCCTTGCTGGCTCTTTTGAGGAAAAAGTGCAGTGTATTGGTGTCTAAACCAAAGGTTCAAGTCTTAGAAGAAGCTCCGTTGTTTGATATTTTATCCTGAAACTACAGAACTTTATTCAGCCATATAAATATGTACAAATGTCACTTTGGATGAAATAGTGATATACAGTAAGCAATTTCTTCATACTACAGTAGTAGCTCATCTGACGTGTACCCAACTGCTTCCTCAGGCTATTCTCCAGCGAAGGAAGTATCTAAGTATGTTCTACTTCTCATAAAGGACCCTGCAGCTTCCTGTCTGTGCAGGAATACATCCTAGATCCGCACTGAGATACTGCTGTTATGTGAAAAAGAAAATCCTCTTTCATGTAAACTCAACATTTCACTCTGTAGAACGTATTTTGCTACAATACTGGGGCATTTCAGTCCAGAGCTGTTTATGATGGTATTTCCACGTTACTTACAATCATCTCAGTAGATCATGTCTGTGTTTCCTCAGCTCTGTAAGAAACCCTGGGTAAGCTCTATTGCCAAGTAAGTGGTAGGAAGCTTGGCAGAGATTTGGCATACCGCTGCTTATCATTGTGTGTGTGTGTGTGTGTGTGTGTGTGTGTGTGTGTGTGCTGGGGGG
>JAODJW010000001.1:51839755-51858784 GCA_026777045.1 Hyperopisus bebe
TACCGTGAGCTTCTTCCTCCTCCCATAGGAGCTCCAGGGCTGCGGTTCGAGGATGGGGGGGGGTGTTTAATCAGGCCACACAGGGGAGTGCCATAATTACATAAGTAGCTTTATGAATTCTCAGATGCTGGATGCTGGCAGAGTGAAACACTTTCATATTTCCAGGGTGCATCATACATCTACGTCTGATAGCAAGGCTTAATCTAATGCTGATGTGAGCAATTGCAGAACTGCACAAATGAGTGAGGGTCTCCAGTAGGGTCATGGTGTGCAGGGCAAAGCTCACTGGATTTGTGATCCTCCACATTGAGGAATCTGTATGCCTCATCCCTAATTACTGTGGTAAGGAACCCCTAAACCTGATGACTCTCCAGTAACAAATGGAAAACTTCTTGAGAGTATAAGGGTAAAATATAAAATTGCATTCAAATAGCTGTTTAAAAATCAGGCAGAATTTATTTATTTGTTAATATTTTATTTTTAAAAGTACTCATTTTAAAAATTACTATACACCATAATTGCCAAAATTTTTACCATTATAACACGACTTATACGATGATTTATAACAATCACTCATGGTCATGTAGCTGTCAGTAGAACCTGTATAACAAAGCTGGTGTGAACTGCTCCCTGTGAGTTAAGCAAGGTTCCCCACGTGGCTGAACATAACTGGAGCAGCTGGTTCTATCAAATGCACACTGTCAAAGGGGATGAACACTGTTGGTTCAAATCTGCCAGCTAAAGATCGTAACTGGAATGCAGAGGGTAACAAAGATGGAGGGCAGCTCAACATGTGCAGAGAAGCAGCATGTTTATTGAACATCAGCGTATAACGGAGAAGAGGCAGAGGACCCCACTATGCTGCCTGGCAAGTCGCCCCTTACTGCACCCTTTAAAGTTAATGCTGGATGACGTGTGATTCATGGTCTTTGTTATAAAAAAAAACAAAGCAAAAGGACTCGAGGAAGTCTGCATAGTTGCTGGACTCTCTGGTTTCTCCTAACAAAATGGAAAACAGCAGCATCAATAGAGACCATGTGGGCCCAGGTGACATGGGCTGACTGTCACATAATCTCAGACCTTCAGCCACCCCAGGGCTTAGCTGTCTCCTCATCCACAGTACGATGGGTGTCTAGCTCTAACTCCAGGCTCCTCTCTGTGTCCCAGGGGCTCATTCGCATACAGAAAGTGCCCCAAGGTCCACAATTACCATGGCAATGCCTTTCAGCCACCGGGGTGCTCCTCTGGCTCCAGGGAGACCCAGTCGATGTTCAGGATGAGGGAAAGAACCAGCCAATGAGTCACTCGCTCCCAAGAATAAACCCCCCAGCAGCACAGTCCGTAGTGCGGCCAAGTCCACCCTTCCTGGAAAAGAAGTGCAGTGAACAGAATCACTCCAAGAAGCCGCTGGTTTCAGCAGTGGTGTGACGGTCATGCCAGAGCCTCTGTATGTCACTCACTGTATCCCACCTCCCCTCAAGGCCCCTAGTGTGACGGCAATCTCAAGTGTGACAGAAAGCTACAGCGCCGCTGAGCGGTGATTTATCCCAGTTCATGTGGGGAGCTCATAGCTGGTTGCATGTGCTGACCAGGCAGGTGACCACCCCCCGATACCTCATGAAATCAGTTTGATTTATCCAAAAGTCCAAGAATAGTAAACATGACTGATCTCAGAGACCCACATCAGGGATCATAAGGCAGCTGTTTGAACCCAGGAAAGATGAACAACAGCAATGCAATATAACAGGAATAACAAGCATTTACATTACTTTATGCTTAATGCCTGAATGAGATCATTTTACCTAAATATAAATAGATATACAGATAAAGATTTTACATGAAGAAGCATGTACCTGGATGAGATATAGGTCTTAAGATTGAAAAGATTAAATTAAAAGCTGAAATAAATATCAGCTTGAGTGCTCCAAGAGGAAACATATTCCCCTATAATATCACTGCTAATGCGTAATGGTGTTACAGTGCTAGTATACAAAAATACAGATATTTCTGTAGCTTTAAATACTTTATAAAGCCAACAGGGTATCCTGCACTTGGTGCAAGTCTGTACAAGCTGTGTAGCAGGTTCTGCTGCTGGGAGCAGAAGAGGAAAGAAGGGGTGAGGCAGAGGAAGGAATGGGAGAGGAAGAGGAGAGGGAGGGGTGAGGAAGAGGACAGGAAGAAAAAAGGAAGAGGAACGAAGGGGTGAGAGGAAGGGGAGATGAGGAAATTCTCCTGGACATTAAAGATGTTGAACTTGAAGCCTGCAGTTCAATCTCAGCAAGGAAGCTTCTCTCCTGTTGTCGATACGATAGTACTAAGCAAACAGTGATAGCTGTTTATATCATTATTTATATGACTGTGGTATTGACGTACTGTGGTTACCTGTGTAAGAATTGGCAGCACTTATGTATCATGACAAGTTAAATAAATAATCAGATAGACGAGTCTGTCGTATACAATAAATGGAAAAGGCAAGAAATACTGGCCGAGCCATTCATTATATCTTTCATAACATATACTAATATAAATAGCCACAGCGAGTCACTGAGAATAACACATTTCTCGTTGGCTCTTGTTTTACGGTTCTAAAGACTTGGGGTTCTGAAATAACCCTGGCATGGGCTGATGCCGGTTCTTGTAGCTGCCCGCAACTGTGGTTCTGAAATTCCCCGGACGTGGAGGAAAGTCGGCTCAGGGAGCTGTCCACGCTTGTGGTGCTGAAATAAACCGGGCGGGTACCCAGCGCAGCTCGGGGAGCCGTCAGTGGTCCTGAAGTAACAGGGATTAACTTCTGAGACAGCCCCTCATGGAGAAGATCTCATGATTCATACATAAACTACTTACGATTAAGCAGTGGCTGAACAAGAAAAGTCTCAGTCAGAGATGTACAGCATATGGATAGACACACCCCTATGAATTGCCGACTGATGCATAAAACAAAATAGCGTTGCACTTTTATTGCATCCATGCTTTCTCTCTCTCTCTCTCTCTCTCTCCGCTCTCTCTCCCTCTCCCCGGGAGATGCCGTCAGTGCGCGTCTTTAAGCACAAGCAGTGGGGGGAGTGTCTGTCTCCGGTATATTATCAGTGGCACCTTGGCTCCGGGCTACAGAACGGGAGCCGTTGGAAATAACACTCGGATGCGCCGCGCACTGGAGCTATTTGCACGCAGACTTCGGATTAATCTCAGCCTGGATAAACGCACTAGAGATGGGTTGGCCGAGCCCGCTGTGCCCCTACGCCCTGCCCGTCACCCTGATGGTCTTCAGTTCAGCGCTGGCGGCCAATAACTGTAAGTAACTCGGCAATCTGAGAAACGTGCAGCACAAAAGATGGAACTTTCTGCACCATGCATGTTTTATTTCTAATAGGTGAACAAATATGTAAAATGTTAATGTTCAATTTAAACCTTGCGTAGTGTTCTTCAAATGCTAGTTCCCAGCGCATCTGTTTTTTAAATATAAAATGTAGCTGCGTTGTACTAACTGGACAAAGTGTAGTTTGACGGCGTTCCTAAATTAATTAAACCCTTTAAATTAATGGAGCATTATCCTAGGTGCGATCCGCAATAACAGTGGCACGGCTGTTATCTTGCGTGTCACCTTATGACTGAGCGTATATAAGGTAAAGCCTTATTTTCGCACACTACATTTTCAGTTAAATGTTAACGATGTTTGCATGCTGCGCAGAAACTTCCCTGCGATGTGGAAACTAAAATTCCTGTGAGAAACATGCGGAGGTACTGAGATGCTTGTTTGCTCATTGCCTTGACTTCGGGATCCAGGGATTAACTCCGGGACCTCTAAATATTATTCAGAGATCCGTCCTGCTAATTCAAACAGAAATTTTAACCTTTTAAAATAAACTATAGGCTAGCCAACTATCTGAGGTGTATTAAACATATGTAATGTCAATTTTTTTCACAGAAAGATGTCACAGTCTGAACTGTGTTAAGCCTGACGGTTTAAATATATAAACTTCATCTTAAAATAGTGCAAAAAATTGCTTAAATGTTATATTTTGTAAAATAGAGACGTTTCCGCGGTGCTCATTGGATTCCGTGGAAATGTGCTGCAAGGCAGCGACCCGCCCAGATATTTAACAATTTTAATTACAACCCACGTTTAATATAAGCAGTTGAGAGTCTTTAGTGACACTGTCACTAGAGGTCAGTGTTATTTCATTCAGCTTGTCCGTATGGGCGCCCTAAACATTACCCCATTACCCCAAATATCCCATTCAAAACGCCCATAATCAATACCGTTCGGGCATCACAATTTTGCTACTCGTAACTGGGTTGCTTTTTCAACGACGGAGTTTTGTAGTTATTAAACACGCAATGGTGTATCCCATGTTGGGGATATCGTGTAAAATGTGAAATCGTGTAAATTAGAAGGTAAACCTAACTGATAACTTGGATATAAGCGCTCAGAGTTTACACCCCGATCTATGAAACAGACTGAAGGATACTATTCCCTGGCTAACTTAGTGGAAACGTGGCGATTTCTGCACTAATAGTTTGTTCGGCTCGTCTGAGTCAGCTTGTAAATCATGCCCCGTCTCCGTGTTTCACTCCGTAATTGGGTGTCCTCTCTACCCGAGGAAGCTCGGGCAATGTCACCGGTGCTCTCATAGCAAAAGATGCCCCGTGATTATTATTTTTATGTTTTTCTTTTTTTAAACTGCCCGTTTTTCGAGAACTTTCCCGATACAATCCGTTTCTGCGTCCTCATCTGTACAGACATAAAGCCTAGTTCTTCGGAATTTAGTTTTAAATTAAATAGTAAACCAGCAGCAACAATTATTATATTAGTAGTACGCCTACTTCTACTACTACTGTTACTACTACTGTTACTACCACTAATAATAATAAGAAGAAGAAGAAGAAGAAAAAGAAGTAGAAGAAGAAGAGAATTATTAATAGTAGTAGCAGTAGTAGTATTACAGTATAGCATAATAGCAGTACTATAGCAGTGCAGCATCAGAGGAATGACAGTAACTGTCTTTCTCTTTCTCTCTGGACAAAGTAAAAACAGTGAAAATGGAGTCATATAGTACCAGTAGCTTGATTTCTCAGATGAAGTCGAAGCGAGCAGCTTCTTCCAGCTTCTTCCCACACTCAGGCATGGACTTGCCTGCCAGGTCCAGGAGTGGGCACGGCAGTGACAGGGGACACCAAGAATGTATCGCAGGAAAAGGGGGCAGGTTGTACTTTATCATATCACAGTACTGTACATAGGAGGTTAACCTGCCTCAAATGTAGATTCATGGGTTTAGGGTTTGTTGTGGTTTACCATACATTCAAATACTCGCAGGAAATCCCCCCCCCCCGACCCTGCCATCCTTATCATGTTAAGCATACTGAACAGACACACTTAAGAAGCATCCAAGGGGAGATCTGATCAATAATTCTGCCTTCATAGGGTTTGTGACATTTGTGCCGGGTGCATCTGGGTCTAATCCTCAGCTTGAGGCTCGTCTTCCTCATACTGTGTGGGAGGTGCTCCCACACACATGAAGATGCTGTTGGCTCCCCCGCCAGCATGGCAATTGACAAACAAGCTTGTTAATGTGAAATCTTCTCACACATACCAGTTTTTCTGCCCATCTATAGCCATAATTTTGTGCCATTTATTTGAGAAATAAAAAAATAGTTTCTTGTGTTTAGGTGTGAGCTTGTCATGATGCCTGTTTTTCTTTTTTTATCGTTGTGTTTAGATGCTTGTACTTCTGGCTACTTAAGCGATATCGACATCCAAAAATGACTTATAATACTGGAAATTTCATGGGCCATTCGAATTAAGTACCTCGCTCCTGGATAAAATAGCTTGGCTCTCCAGAGGCTTGATCCTACAGCCTTCCGGTTATGAGCATGTGTCCTTAACCACTACAAGCTGACCACAGCACAAGCTTAACTGCAAATCCAGTGCATTATATATCATCAATGGAAAGCTTATTGATTCAATTATCTGAAGTCTCTATCCATCCACGGGCATTTTACCAGTTTGTACAGCTGTGCATTTGGTGAAACACCTCATACCCTTTAATGCAGGTGAACAGATACCTTTTGAAATGTCAGTAATTGTTCAGTCTGGATATTTGAACCATCCGTTGATTTTGAAAGGCATCATGAAATGAGGGTTTGAGGTGATTTACAGCATCCAGCAGGCTGAGGCTGAGGCTGGGGAGATGAGGGTATGGAGAAAACATTGCTTTGGAATGTGAGGTGAAATTCACTTCAGCGCACAGAGATCCTGCAGATATTCTGCTTCTCATCTTCCCCGGGCCTTGATCACAACCGTATTCTGACTTAACAGAATGTGAAATATCCAGGTTTTGAGTTTGTCTCTGAATGTCATTCATATTGTGAACAAACCACAGTGCCGAAACTGACAGCCGTTTGATCAATCGCCCTCGGTCCAGGTCGTTATATTACGCTAAGAGGCTCATCATTCATTGTGTGCTTTTCTTGCGAGTTCAGTAATCAAGACCGACATGCGGCCAGTGATGAAGTAGACAGATATTCTTGGACGACAAGCCAATAGATGTTCCCGAATTTAGCGAGGTGAAACAAAAGGGAACCAGTGTCATCTCTGATGGAGATAAGGAAGCCACATCCCCCCTCTGAGTGGATGGACCCTATTTGCTCACTCCTGGGATAGAGATAGCAAAGCCAGCCTGTTTAATCTCTGCTTTCCCTTGAAATCAG
Organism: Hyperopisus bebe; assembly: GCA_026777045.1. Classification (NCBI taxonomy): domain Eukaryota; kingdom Metazoa; phylum Chordata; class Actinopteri; order Osteoglossiformes; family Mormyridae; genus Hyperopisus; species Hyperopisus bebe. Next base: position 51,846,464 of record JAODJW010000001.1, read on the forward strand.
CCATATCAGTGCTTGTATGGTTTATGAGGTCTCACCCACATTTTTATTTATTTACTTACCCAAACTCACTCTCACTCACCCAATACCCAACCTCCTCACACACACAGACAGAAACATACATGCACACACTCACACACACAGATACACACACAGAGAAACACATACACCTTCCCCCAACAGAAGACAGAATTCATTTGAAATATTTCACATGATTGGCGAGTTGCAGGTATACTGCACACACACACATCACACACACATACAGACAGAAAACAGGATTTACTGACACATTTGTCTCTCGTGAGACCTCCTCCTACACTGAATGGAGGGTCAGTTTTAACAAACCCAAACGTTAACCCAAATGTGACAGGGAGTCCCACAGAATCATGCAGGAAACCATGCAGAAGGACGTTCAGCAAAATATGTTGTCACTGACACAGTCCCAGCAGAGCCTCATAACACCAGTATTTCTCCCTGGGAAAATCAGATGGCCCACTTTATTTTATTTTTTTTTCTCCCGACAGACATCTTAAAGCAATTTACTCCATCTTTTTTTATATATAAGGCCAAAGCAGCCCATTGGGAGCGAAAGTGTAATTTTGAGAGTCGCCTGCGGCTGACGCTGCAAGGGGGTTCATTACAGGAGTTCATTCCAGATGTTGGACCTGTGGAGCTTCATAATTCTGGAAGACGCTGCACAGTGACTTGGGCAAAACCTATTCAATAATAATAATACGCAGTATTACACAAGAAGGGTAAAGCTTGGTAACAGAGTCGGCTCAGACCAAGCCAGCAATGCTCTGGATTCAGCATCATTAATCACTGCTTTGTTGAGTACCCACTGTGACTCCTGGGAAGCATCTCCGTTAGATGTGTGTGGAGCTGAAGGACCCCTGGCACAGCACGTCATAAGGAACTGGCCGACAGATCATTGAGACAAAAGGACAGCGTGGGAGCTTGAACAAAGTAGGGGGTGCTGTATAGGTAAAAGCAGAGGGGGGAGAATGGCCGCAACCGGGGGAGCTAGCAATTAAAACGGGCGCCTCAGCACGTGCTTTTTGTTCGTGTTTGCCTAATAGCTGAGGGTGTTTTCAAGCTGAGAAAAATCATTTCCCTTTTCCCATCATGGACATGATTTTACCTTCTGCCATCCTAAACCAACCCCCACCCCATGGCCCCACGAGACCCAAGGCATTCAGCGTGCACAAACAGCATGCTGATTTCAAACGGCCCCGGTCAGGAATGCGAGTGCAGAGTGAGTGATGAGTCAGTGAACATGATGGTACTTTCCTCCTGGTGCTTTTAGTGCAGGGTACCGAACATCTGAGAGCCAGGAAAAACCCCCACCCCCCTTTAAAAAACCTGGTCGGCTTTTTAATATTCTGTCAGGGAAAAATGGTGCCGCTTTGTTGCGCTGTCAAATGTCTGCACCGATAATTAGTTACAGCATGAAATATGTGTCTTCAGAAAATATCGCCTGTGGGAATTAAAAGTTTATAGAAGAGTGACTGGGAATGTAATGGTGGTGGGGGTGGGTGTGTGCCCCCCGAGGGAGAGCCTGCTGCCCAGCACTGTTTGTATTGATTTGTTCTGTCTTCTCCCACAGAGTGTGTATATCACTGCATTTGGCTTTGTTTCACCCCCAGGAGTAAAGAGACCAATTTGATGCCAGTCTTAGGCCCCGTTTTCTCTTCTTGTCTAGTCCTGTTAACCCCCAGTGTGTCGCTGCAAGGTTTTTGTGCCCTCTTTTTTTTTCATTCAGGATCTTCCTGTTTGACGGTTACCGTTTCTGCTGCAGACACTAACCAACGCTGCTGCTTAAAGATTCTGCTCTTTCATTGAATATGTCAGGGTTACAAGGGCCACTCAAAGATGCTCATGTAGGAATGCCTCCGCTGTCAGTTGGTGAGCTCTCTTATAGCCAGCAGGTACAATCCTCTGCTTTCCATTACTTGTCCCAGAAGGCCACACTGGGGATGCAGGCTTCCATTTATTTGTGCTGCTATTAATTACTAGACTTAAGTAATGAATTAATTGAATCCAAGTTGACCTCAGCTGGTGTTTCAGGTGCTCCGTAAACTGAAGGCATCTGGCCCCTGACATGAAGGCACATTAACCTGTGCCAGAACAGGTGTTACATGTGTTACCGCGTACACAACACGGCCAGCTCAGTCTACATGCTACCCTGAACATGTTCATTTAGCATATCAGCACTGAAGTCCACCAGTGGAGTACCTGCTGTTTTACCATTGACCAAAGACATTTCATCTCAGTTGCTCCAGTAAATTATGCATCTCTATAAATGGGTTAAAAGAATTGAGAGTGTCAGATAAACAATTAAATGTATAATGTTCATCATCTCCATTATCTCATTAGTGCTGATAATTACTCAGGGGGGCCTAGTTCTCAACATTAAAGAAAACAAAACTGCTCTTGATAACAAATGTTTTACATATTGATTTTTAAAATTAAGCCTAATTAAAGATTTGTCAGAATGAAAATCACCTTTTACCACGTCTTCAGGGCCAAAGCTAAACACCAAATCTACCCAGAGACAGTGCCCAAAACGCGCAATGAAATCAGAAAAGTGTACAATGAAGCAGGTTGATTAAATTCAGTTAATTTACATCACAACACAGCTACTGGTTAAACACCAAAAATAATAAGTATACGAGATGTAATGGAGATATTGTATCAGCTAATTATTTGATCTGCGTACATTTCATAAAGTTATGTAATGTAATGTTTCTGCTCTTCATTAGGGGGTAATAGCAGTCTGCTCCTTTGTTAGCTGGGACTGCAGAGGCACAGGAGGGCAAGCAGTTTGACAGAAGTTTCAGATAGGGGTGTGAGATGCAACAGTGTGAAGCAAGATGTGAAACTAGCTGAAGCGAACCAGGACATAACCTTCAGCTTCATCAAGAGCGACATGCAGCGTTATCTGCTGAGAGGATCAACATGGATGTTTCATTAGCCAGGCAATCGGCTATTCACTCTGACACAACACATTATTTTTCATTTTCAAGTACAGAATACAATAAATGAGCACCTGAATGCACTAACCCATTAGGCAACATCAATGTTTGAGTATACTGTACCTCCTTACACGATTCAGATTGCCCTTCAAGTAAGTTATTGTAATTGTCTGAATGGGACAGCAAATCTATGTACCAACATGTGAGGATTTAAATAATGGTCAGCAATATAACCCAGTGTAATATTTCCCATGCTTTTGAAATGCCTAGTAGGCTAGACTGCAACATAATTTTCATGTTATTTGGCACTGTAGAAACCTCCAATGTCCTTAAGCACGCTATATATACTAGACTTGGACTCTTTTCCCCTTAAAGGTGAGGTATGGCTGTTGCCTAGCCTGCTGACTTCATGCTGCCCCGTTTAAAGGCATTTTTAATTTTCCATCACAAACCGTTTGACAACATCCATTTTCCACCGGCCACCGTTGAGTCTTCGTTAATTAGAACCAATGCTCTGTCACAGCATATTAAAACGTGTTCTTAGTATGGGGACGATGGTTTCATGCATAATGAAAATAGTTTTTAGTGCTAATTTTAACACCCTAATTGGCCGATTCACCACAAGCGGGATTGTATCATAATAGACGGATATCATCGCCCCATACGAGTCGGCTAACAGCTTCTCCATCGATCACTGGAATGCCACAAGGCTCCGCGCAATCGATCCGTAAGTAACGGCAAGATGTGCGATTCTGAAACCGAAACCTGGGGGGGGGGGGCTTAATCAGCCCCTCGTATAGTTTGTGGCTTTATCGATTCCGGCAAGGGCGACGGATGATTTCCCCGCCGGCCGTTTCCTCGTACCTCGCCTCCGAGTATTTAGCGAAAGTTAGACAGTAACCAATCTGAGCCCAACGACCACGTCAAGCGTGGCTCATTCCATTCTGCGAGGACACTGGGGTCCCGGGATAGCTGTTGAATTGTGCAGTTTATCCATTTAATCTATCTCCTCTGTGAAATGAGCTACTATCATATCACAGCTATCTTCAAAGATAAAAATCATTAAATGCAGGCTAATTTATGGAACATGTTCAACTTTATAAGATCTTTAAAAGAAGTTTTGCTTACCGGCAAGGTTAAGACTTTTTAATACATATGGCAGGACAAGAAAACTATATCCAGAGAAGTTTGTCATGTCTTTCTGTCTCAGACCATCCATCCATACATCCAATTTTCTAAAGCCGCTTGTCCTACGTAGGGTGACTGTTCAGAGCCTATCCGAGAAACTACGCGCACACGGCTCGAAATAACCCAAGACGAGGCACCAGCCCATCACAGGGCATATACACAGACACACACAAACCATTCAGACCTAAAGGCAAAAGACATCTTCAATTCACCTTACTACTTACTATAAAGCCTAAAAAACTGTCTATGCAGGTGTTATGCCGAAAAAGGCATCCCTGCCGTTGAATGCATGCCTGTCTCCAAATGACCGATTGGTCGCTGATCTGAAACGAGTTGAGCTACTTTGTCGAGTTAGGCTACTGTAGTGCTAATCAATAGCCCCCCAAAAACCCGTAAAACTCTCAACCCTAACCCCCCAAAAACCCCTAAAACCCTAACTCTAACACCCAAAACACGCATAAAACCCTAACCCTAACCCCTAAAAAAACCCTAACCCAAGAAAAACCTTTAAAAGTTCAACTCGTCAGAAAACCGGCATGCATTCTAAGGCAGGGATGCGTTTTTCGGCATAACACCTGTTCAGGGGCCTTGGGCCCTGACTAACCAGGTGGGGGGAATTCTAAAAGCCTTAGAAATTATTTGATTTTTAATTTGAATACTATCTTATTATAGAAATAAATATAAACTTACATGTTACTGTTACTTATCTGCCTGTTGTTTCTTTTATCTGCTTTTCTGACTGATTTCTGCCCACACGCACCCTCTTTCTCTCCCCTCCCCCTCATCAAAAGCAAAGGTGGTTTGATCCGCCAGTGCGCGAAGCTGTCCTGTAAATAACAAATGTAGGCAGCGGCTTCGACCAATTCTAAATGCAAAAAGAAACCTGAAAATGGGATTTTAGAAGCGCAAGGAGCGCGGGAAGCGAGACAGAACGTTAAAAGACGGCAGGCAACTGCTGACAAGTTTCTTTCAGAAAACAGGTGAGCCTAACGTGCCAAAGAGCACGTTTTAGTAATGTGACTTAGCTTGCAAATAAGCGATTAGCTAGCTCGCAGTCATTCATTACAAGCACGACTTGATAAAGAAGCAGGATTTGATTCATTGCAGCTAGTAAACATTTTATGATTAATGTAACAGGCAGTGTTTTTAGATCACAGCCCCGCGAAATTAGCCACAGCCCAGCAGCTAACCTGTAAAAAACACACTGTTAGTTCCAGGAGCAGATGCACAGGGAGAAAGAACAGACACCTCTTCATGTTCTGATGTAGCTGAAGACATGAAACAAGGTGAGCTCGGCAAAGATGTTCCAGCTTCCAAGTGACCATTCAGGGAAAATGACAGTAAATATTTTTTTAAATTAAGTGTTCCAGTGTCATACAAAGTTGAGGAAGATCTGTGATTCAAAGCACACTTACCTTTGGGATTGTCAGCTGTTTAAGCCTTACATGCTTACCAACCATTCTGATCATTAAATATAGAAAATACGTAATGTATTTTTCTGTACCCTTGTTTTCTTCGGAGAGATTTTGCGTGGTGGTTGGGTTTGACTGGGGCCCAAAATTTGGTGCTACACCCCTGAGCTTGAGCATTGTATTGAGTATAAATGATGTGTTGTAACTCAGTGCTTATATGGGGGCTATATCTTGGACTTACTGGAAAAGCCCCCAGGCTCACCAGAGAAGAACTTGGATGGATGGTCCTGAAAGACGTATTCAGCCCTGACTCCATCCATCAGTGTGTTAAATACTGTTTAAGGTTTACAGCTTGACTTTTGCTGAGAGCACAGTATAGGTCATTGGCATTTTAGAAATATAATCATCCCTTTTTTCTGGATTTTTGGGGATAATTTCCAGTACAGAGATAACACAACTTTCTGAGATGGTGGGGAGTTGGGGGTGGTTAACATGACCTGCCTTTCCCAAGTCTCATGATAGTTCCACATTCAGCAGTGATATGTATTGTACCCCTGGGCTACAAGGGGCCAATCGGGGCTAAGGGTTAGGGAGACTGGTGGAGCAGCTTTGAAACAAAGACGCTCATGAGCTAGAGATACCTGGCTGTTACAAGCATGGTTACCGTGGTTATGGCATAAGTACAGTATGTGACAAGCATGAGTCAGCTAAGCTCAGGGCCACGTGAAACAGGAATGTTGTGCCTCACAGACAACTCAGTCATTCCCAGTGCTTAGCTGACCAGTTTGAACACCCAGGGTCAGATAACCACCCCCTTACTGAATCAGCACCTGTCCCTCCATTGTGGGGATTCCAGTGACCTGGCTGGTGAACAATACAGAAAGAGCCCTGTGGTCCTAAGTTAAACATGACATGAAAAGATTGGGATAGAGGGAGATAGAGAAAAGGGTCACAGAAAATTGATGCTGAATCCCGAGCAGAATTTTCCGGGATTAATCCCAGTGCTGTCTTGGAGAGACACAGTCTAGAGTCAGTCTGTCTGACATGATTCTTTAACACTCTCGAGGACCGACCCCAAGCAGACACCCCCATCCTACTGGCCGTTTATTTTCAGAAGCAGTTTTACTGTGGATATTTCACCCTAGCGTGGACCCAGTCACACTAAAGCATTCATGCACTATTAAGTCAATTAAGCCAATTTTTGGCACAAAACTGGGCTGTAATTATTGCGGCTATTTGGCTGTCTATTACACAACACCACTTAACACACCTCTATAGCATGAACAAACTGCACAACACCTTCTTTAATATAATTTCATATAATATATAATATTACATTCTTAATCAACATGTCCCACATCATGCCTACTAAGAACCTTCTCTCTCCTTGCTCCTTCATATCTCCTGCCACTACGGTTTTCTGTAACACAACGGGAAGTGTCTGTTCTGGAGTGTGGTGTATCAGCCTCCATTTGTTGGGGAGGCGTTCGTCTAGATTGTCATGAGTATCTCTGATTTAGACAGACAGATTGAAGACTTAGACTCTTATCCACTTTAATTTCCCTCATTTTCATCACCGTATAGGCTGGTATTAACCCCCCTCCTCTGTACATCCAGCCTGCAATGGGGCAATTTCTGAATTTTTACCATAATCCTGACATGCAGCAAGACCATTTCCATAGCCTTCTGGCAGCCTGCCAAGCGAATGGCCGACACCCACTCGCAGAGCGATTGGCCTGAGACGTCTGTATGCAAATATAGTAGCCGCTCAGCATTACGGATGAGAGCATTAATCCTAACAATGCTAAGAGTCTCTGTGTGCAAATATTAATATTGGACATCTGCCTTTTCTCCAAAGTAGAAGGGCAGCTAAGGGCTTAGTTGTATTGAATTAATACAAAGTGCTTCTATCAATTGAAACAAAAATATACCTAACTGCACTGAAGGCAAAATAAGTTGGCTCGACTATTTTCCTTCCTGTGTTGTGTGTATGTATGTATGTGTGTGTGTGTGTGTGTGTGTGTGTGTGTAATATATATATATATACTGTATACACACACACACATATATATATATATTTTTTTTTTTTCTCCCGTAGAAATAAATAAAATCTTGCCCACCTGGCCTTGGACCCCCGAGATTTTTGTTTTCCTGTATCAATGGTCCTTTCCTCTTCCCTGATGTCTACTGACCTTTCGCTGTAATACATTACCCTCTGCTCAGTGTGCCAGGCTTTACTTTTAAAGGATACAATTTAGAATATAATTAAATTGGGACAAGCGCTGTATTATCTTAAATTGTAATAGTGAGTTGAATAATCAGTGGGTTTCAGGTTTAAACCAGGGCACTGTTACCCAGCACATTAAAAACACTCAGCTGTAATCCTAACAGGACACCTTAAAGTCATTCAAGTACCTAAATTAAAAAAAGGGCTCCTAGCAATGGCAGCGTGTTGCCCATGCCACTAACAGGTTCATTAGTTTGTTTTAATTTAAGGGATTTTAGGAAATGAGTCTTAACTTCCATTTTATGAATCTCACATCTGTATCATTAGTATATCAGTGGAGAGATAATAATGAACTGTTAAATATGAATGATATATTAGTGGAGGAATCAGACAGCCTTTTGAGGGTAGCTCAGTAATGGAGCTGGTTAGCACATTCTGTCATCTTACTTACCGATTACAAAGTGCTCACATTCTGCAAAGTGCCCACCTCAGGAAAATCAGACAACATGACTTTTCAGCACATGGCGTGAGAAGGTTGGGGGCCTTCCAGGACCATTTTGACTTTGGGTACTGCATTTATTTTTTGTCTTATCCTGATGTCTCCGCGGAAACCGTTTCCCACGAGGAGTCAGGAGGAATCATTCTGTTGTCCGAAAACCTGCTTCAGCTAGCTGATTCGCCAGCATGGGACCACACTAGTCTGAGAGGCAAGATTTTGTTGATCAAACCCCATATTTCATAAGCCTCTTTGGGTCATGCTTTACATTAACGATTCATTTCGGGGGAGGGGGGGGTCATGTGTTGGAGGGATTGTTTGGCTCTGTCAGTTTACACAGCTGGTGATTGTGCTGAAACGGTCCAGGCTATGTACCTTGGCCAAGGGCGTGAAGCATCACGCAGGTGTAATGCATCAGCATTGGCTGTGCCGTGTGAGTTTACTGTAATGCAAAAGCCCCGTCAGGTGACACTGACCTGCCTGACTTTGGGCTTCTTCTCTGAACCCCTAGGGCTGCATGCGGACATTTATGCCCAGCCATCAATCCGCTCAACATCTCAACATCTTTACTGGGGAGGTGCACATCAGACTATGGCATAGGCTACAACATAGATTATGCAGCTATAGCTTACCTGTGCCATACTGATGCTGTTGATTCTATACACAACCTAGATTGTATTCTTTAAAAGTAAAGCCTGGCACACTGAGCAGAGGATAATGTATTACAGCGAAAGGTCAGTAGACATCAGGGAAGAGGAAAGGACCACTGATACAAGAAAACAAAAATCTCGGGGGTCCAAGGCCAGGTGGGCAAGATTTTATTTATTTCTAGGGGAGAAAAAATTAAATAAATAAATATGGCTAGTAAATATGGCTAATAAATGCCTTGCATTCATCAGAGGTGTGCAAATCGGTCCAGTGTAAGTGCACACTGAGGGAATCACTCGACTTTACACACAATTACACACAATTTCAAGCAAAGACACAGTAGCTGCATCAAAGGCTCTGATGGACTTTAAAATGAGAGTATAGCGATTGTTTATGTTCTTATATTTTCACCTTCCCTTTAAACAGTACTGCTTGTATGTAACTTATGCATTATTACACCAAGGTTGAAATGCTTTTTGAAATGCTTTTTATGCCCTAGTAGCATAAAAACCTATCTAGTTTGTTTATTTTTGTTAGTTTTTCAGGGTTTTGACAAATGAGGGCCCTTTTTAGTAGGCCAGTGTCTAGTCAGAAGTGTAAAATAAGAGGAAAATAAACTATTCTGATTGTACCGTTAATTCTCTTTTTTCCAGTTACTTTGGCAATATTGTCTTTTTATTACTTGTTTACATTTAAATTATATTTCCACAGCAAGTTCTGGTAATAGTTGTAGTTGTTATGAAAACCAATAACCCAGTACCATGCATTAATCACTAACTGCTATTCTGCTACTGCTGACAGCATTGTAAGGAACTGTGGTTTTGAAACACATTTCACATAAGTAATGATATCTTAGCAACACCTCAAAAACCAAAAACCAGATTTGAGATGTTCATGACATTATGAGCTACTTTAGTAAAGAAAAAAAATGATCAATTTTGAAATATAGGTTTTTTTGTTATTTAATTTTAAATATTTTAATCAGTCATTGCATAGTAATTAATCATATGGGGATGGCATATTATTTCATGTTCAATCTATAGAGCTGGACAATAGCTTTAAAACAATATGAGGACCATTTCTGTGCAGCTTATATTAAGGTAAATATAGCTAGTCAAAGTCATACAGTAGTCCCCCCCCCAAAAAAAAAAGTTATTTGCTTAAATCTCCCTCAATATCGATCCAAGAAACGCCCAGTTTCAGTTTCATGAGTTACTCATGTGACCAAATTAGCATGCCAAGTTTCGTTAAAATCCGTGACAATGAGGTCTAAAAGTGTGATGATTTGACATGGAATGACCCAGCAGTGTTACTTAGCAGTATTAGACAGTGGTATTACTCTGTGGCATTACATTGAGATGCGTAGGTGATGTTATTCAATGGCATTGTACACTCCTAGGCGAAAAAATGGGCCAAAACTTAATGCTGTGCAATTTGGGTTTGGCACATTTTTTTGCCCAGGAGTGTATAGCGGTGTTATATTGTATAGCATGGTTACTTGGCTCTTGAATTTTCATACTATTGGGGTGATGCTTCTGGATACACAGCTGTGTTTAACCCATAACATTCCCTCCCTGCCTTATTCTGGCCATGTTGGGCTCTCATCTGCCCCTGAACCTTTATTAATGCAGGTCTCCTAACATGTGGAGAGGCATGGCGTAGTGAGAATCGCCGTGTGAGCAGATAGCCGCCACTGCGGCCTCTGCGCGCACCCTTTATGTGGACATTGTGTGTGATTTATCGCATCTCCCGTAGCTTCAGGACAGCCTTTAGCTGAGCTGCGTCCTGAAGCTCAGTCTGAAGTGGAACCTCATTGTCACAGGGTTAGAGGTCCTTAGCGTCCTTTTTATTAGCCCACACGACCTTGGATCATAGTGCTGCATGTCTGGATGCCCTTTATGTATGCTATCCGTCTTTTTTATACTTTCATTTCGCTCGTGCATTTCTACCAGATACCAGGTGATCACGCAGTACAGTTAATTTCTCCAGCACATGTCTTGTCCCCCAGAGGAGAATGAGTAGTGTCGATCTGTCCTGCAGCTGCTATGATGTGTCTGCTCGCATCCCAGTGGAAATGAGTTTCCAGGAGTTTCTGAGCACTAACAGACTGGAGCTCTTTTTGCTTTATCTCCTCATTTCCGGGATAACACCATTAGACCACATGAAGCTCTGCTGACGAAATGAGGGCACTCAGAGCATCTCGCTAGCTGGGATGTTTAATCCCTGAGTGCTGGTAGAACTTTATCTAGTGCCGATTTGAACGGTCAAACATCTCTTGGAGCCCAGCTGTATGGATTTGCTGCAGCTCTGTTCAGCTCTGAGGAGTGCAGATGCTGTATGTATGGGAAGCACCTCTTGGGGTGGGGTAGGGTGGGGTGCTTGGCTCTAGTTTAATGACATTATGAGCCCCTTTTATTCAAAGGGAGAGGTTGACTAAAACTCAGAGGCAGTTGCCCAAATACTTACAACACAGCTTGTCATGGTTCAGGGTAGGAAATTGAGAAGCAGGTTCACCGGGCTCACTGGGAAAAGGGGCTAGAGGATGGATGGTTGTAAATACACTAACCTAAGCCTGTTCCTCCATGTGATCTCTGTAACCCTGTCTTCATTCTTTGCTAATATTTTTTGGTTGCATCATAAGTGTGCAAAGAGTTCTTCAGGATCCACAGTGTCATTGTAAAAAGGTGTTAGGACAGAAGGAGAAGGCACCCGTTCTCCTTTTTTAAATCAGCCCCCTCCCCTGTCCCAAACCACCCTCTATTCTGTATCCCTCCATTCATCACTTGGTGCTTTTTTTGTTCCCAGTCTTCATTCCTCCACTCCTCTGTTCCGCATGATCTATTTTCACTGTTGTTTTTATGTTTATGCATATAAACTAGAGAACAGACAGCAGGCCTCCCAATGGCGAGCTCATCCTGAGGTTCTCTGAAAGGTTAACTGGCTGCATAATCAGCACAGAGTGAGCGAATAGGAATGAGGACTTAGAGGGATTACAGACACATTCCCTGCAACTTATTTATTCGCAGACCACCCCCTAGTTGGAATTTTCTCCCTACTGAGTAGATGGGCCTCCTTACTGCTGAAAACCCAGCCCTTCTGGTGTCCGTTACCATGGCACCCCTAAAGCACACATGGTGGATGGAGGGGTGGGGGGTAATCCCAGGGTATGGAAGATCAGTGCCTCACAGGCAGGGACAGGTCACTCAGGGGTTCAAGTGACTAAGCTAGCAGCTTGATGGAGTAGGGGGGGGACACGGGAATCCCAAAGGGAGCTTGGAAAAGAGCTGGTGTCCTGCTAATTAATCTTCCCAGCCAATGTCACAGGCAAGAGCATGACAACACAGATCCATTGCTGCAGCCTCCAAGTCCCGCGTGCTT
>JAODJW010000001.1:51870762-51904765 GCA_026777045.1 Hyperopisus bebe
TATGACAGGGCATATGATGGGGTGTATGACAGAGCGTATGACAGGGCATATGATGGGGTGTATGACAGAGCGTATGACAGGGCATATGATGGGGTGTATGACAGAGCGTATGAAGGGGTGTATGACAGAGCATTTGACAGGGCATATGATGGGGTGTATGACAGTGTATGACAGAGTGTATGACAGGGCATATGATAGGGTGTATGACAGAGCGTATAACAGTGTATCACAGAGTGTATGGCAGGTCATTTAACGCCGTGTGTGACGGTGTATAACAGCGTATGACAGAGCATATGACGTTGCATCCACATTCATCTTGCTCTCTCCAATGTATGTCACCAAGCAGTGTTTTCTGTTCAAGTCCCGATCGCTGTAATATTTTACAGTTTAAGGCAGATGGGAGTGGGGTGGGGGAGGGATGTTCGTCTAAGAAGCTTCCCATGATTTATGACTCAGAGGACATTAATAAAACAACCCGGAGGAGTTTTACGGGTTTTCAGCAGCCAAACGTAGCAGAAAGGGAAAAATTAGCAGACAGGCAAAGAAAGAGGGTGGTGTGTGCAATAAATGCAGCCTCTGTGGTATTGCCACCTGTGAGGTTCTGAGTTGTGTGTGACAGCATATTTTCAATTTGTGCACGATTAAGGCGAATCCTTGCCGAGGTATCAGCTGGCCACGACGGGTTCGCTCTGACTCTCGCTCACCAGTCTCGCCCTTGCCGCTCCTCCATCTTCAAACAGACACCATCAGCTCCATCCAGCCCACTACATTATTAATTTACTATCGTCTGACTGTTTGAACTGCATGCTAATATTTTAAATGGAAGTTTAATTAACTTTTCAAGCATATATAAATATTGAATCCCATTATTTCAGCCTGTGGGTTTCATTTAATGAAATTAACACAGAGGCTTGGCACAGTTATGGACAAACAAACAGAGATGTGTGACTGTGCTTTGAGCATGTTTTCAAGCTGAGAAATAATGTGGAGATGGTCAAAGTGCTGGTGGAGAGGTGAAAAATAAAGCTTCAAATAAACCAATATGATTTATGCATAATTAGCAAGTCAAACAGGCAGTCGGACCACTTGCTCTCAAAATACAGGTCTCTGGTATGAACCGGGTTGTGTTGGGGTTGAGGACCTTACTCATGGGCCCAGCAGTGAAATCCCAAAAGCTGACCCTGGGATTCAAACCAGAAACATTCTGATAACAGGCCCAGTGTTATTATCATTCATTGTATTGTTGTGATTATTTCATTCTTTGTGTCCCTCTTCCCACCTGCAGACATTCCAGGGGAACACCAATGCTGAGGGCGTGACCCAACACAGGTTCCCTCAGTCCATCCGGACCCGGTTTCTGCGCTTTGTCCCCCTCAGCTGGAACCCCAGCGGCTGGGTCGGCCTGCGAGTTGAAGTCTACGGCTGCATGTACAGTGAGTGGCTCCCATTCACCAGACATGGGTGCTAGAGGTCTTCTCAGTGGAAGTACAGTCACACACAGCCGAGTCTTGTGTTTATGAAAATGCGACCATCATCGCGGGAGCGAGCTCATCATCTCTGTCCCTGAAAACGTGAAAGTGAGCCGAGGACCATGGGCGATTTTCTTAATCGGAAGGATGATGGAAGACTCGGCAGTGCAAAGCCAACTCACGTGGGCCTCATTTCAGGAGAACGGTGGGGCAGCGTGTTGGAAACACTTCGTGAATGATCACTCCATAATGACATTTATAGTTATTCCTGCGTGAGCCCATTCATTCACCGTAATCTCTGTCTTAGGCCTGCTTCACACTGCATTCGGGGTATCAGCCAGCTGTAAGGTTGGACCTCAGTTATCTATAAAAGGACAGCCAGCTGTCTCAGATGGCATGTCTCTTTATAATGGGAGAGGGGTGGGGGGGGGGCTTGGGGTGTTTTACTGAAGGTACAAATTGTTTTGTGAATTTGTCTTTTTGACATGTAACGTGCAGGGTAAGTGGGTTTCATCTCAAAGTACTGGTAAGGTGTGCATCAATATTATTTGTAAGGTACAGGTAACAGGCAGTAAGGAGACTCATAGAATTTTTTTCTGATAATTTATTGCCTGAAGTGCAGCTTTTGATTGTCTGAGTAGGATGAGGATGAGTAATAAGCTGTTTGGGCTCCCTTTATGTGAAAATGTTCTGGATGATTCCCGGCGTTGAAACCACAGTCAAGTTTGAACTACATCTGCAAGTCTGAGAGGGGCCTAGGGTGGAACATTCTGATATTTGTAGTGCTTTTTATACAGAATACAGTAACTCACATCATGTAGTGGGAGCAGAGTGGTCATGAGTATCAGTAAGGCCGAGACCCATCCCCCCCCCCCAGCTGACACAGTGCCGCCGGGCCGTTTATTAAGACATCACACCAGGGAGACACACCAGCACTGCCCACAAGGTTAATGTGGCCAGGCGTAGAGGCTGGGGGGTGAGGTGGCAGAGAGTGCCAAGCGTGACACCCATTAATCTGCGGGGACTGGGGTCACAACAGCCTGGTGAAGCCTGTGGTCAATTTGACATTTAACATCTGGCATTCCTGTGTTTATACCGTACACAGCCCCTACCTCCCCAGCTCAACACAATGTACAATCTCAACATTGCGCATGTCAACAACTCACAGATATGACGTATTTCCCACTGGGGAAAAGCTCTCTCTCTCTGCAAAGTGACGGACGTCTCAATCTGGCAGGAGAATAACAGCTGCAAGCGTTTCTCTTGACAGCAATCCCTCTTTCCAGCGCGGCACGCGTTTCCGCAGGGCCTCGTTTATCCAGTCATGTCTTACAATCCATCTGCTCGGTGTCAGCTGGCATATAAGGTAACACCCAATGATGCAGAGTGACCCTGGGCGGAGTGGCGGGGGCTACAGGAACCTCACAAATTATTCTTTTGTCTCTGTCAGAGTCGGATGTGGCAGATTTTGACGGCAGAAGTTCACTCCTCTACCGGTTCAACCAGAAGTCCATGAGCACGGTGAAGGACGTGATCTCACTGCGGTTCAAGAGCCAGAAGGGGGAGGGTGTGCTGGTACACGGGGAAGGCCAGAGGGGAGACCACGTGACCCTGGAGCTGCACCGGGGCAGGCTGGCCCTGCACCTCAATCTGGGTGAGCATCTGGGCCATGGGTCACAGATGGGGAAGGTCAGAGGTTGAGAGAAAGTATCAAAATTTGGGCCAAACGTGAGAAGGAAGCAGTCCATATAAGTGAAGGAGCTGTCAAGTGTTTACCCTCACATGGCAGAATGTCCATATAAGCCCATCAACACCCTGCTTTGTCTGACCTTTGACCTCACCCATGCTTGTAATCACAGCCAGTGAAATGCATTAGGCCAAATCACATTCCCTGGAGTAAATATTCACCTAAGTCATTTTATGAGAAAATATGGTGGAAATTTACATGCATTACACACTTCATACAAATTTATGGCTGATTAATCCGAACCCCACCTTTTAAGCATAGACTGTTACGCCCCCCCCCCACAGATGATGCCAAACTGCACCCTGGGGGTGGGCATGCATCACTGAGTCTGGGCAGTTTGCTGGATGACCAGCGCTGGCACACCGTGCTGGTAGAGCGGTTCAACAAACAAGTGAACTTCAGTGTGGACGGGCAGACGCAGCACCTGCGCACTGGGGGTGATGACGACTCGCTGGACGTGGATTACGAGGTGACCCCCCACCCCCAAACCAAGCTCTTGTTCGAACTAATAGGATTGAGAACTGATTAAGTTAAGCCTCATAATAATTTATTTTGTTTCATGAAATAACAGAATCGTTTTCTATTTCGTCGACAGCAGGGTACCTTCTCTTTTAGATGAATTCATCGAATAATTGAGATAATGAACACAAATCATTAATTTTAATGGCAAAAATGATTAAATATAGATTTCCTGTCACCATTAATTCCTGGAGCAGCAGGAATGTGGGAGCTATGCTCAGGAAAGGACAGTACCTCTGTAAATGGCTGAGTGTGATGTCCCAACAGTTGGAATAAGGCTTAATAATTCAAAGCACAGCTGGAGCTGAAACCAGCCACCCCACCCCACCCCAACCACACTCACTATTTTTGTGGGGGCATATTAAGCACATGAGAAATTCTTCCTGCCACATTACCTGTGCATGTGCATGCATGTCTGTGTGTGTGTCCATTTGCTGTGTGTCTGTGGGTGCATGTCTGTATGTGTCCACATGTGTGTCCATGTGCGTGGCAGCATTTCCTCTGACCTCTCATCATCCAGATCTGCTCACATTTCCATGGTCGCAGCCTCAAATTCCCGCTCAAATTCCCAGCATCTTTCAAAAGCACCGTGATCTTTCCTTTCATTCTGATGTCAGCAACTGCCAAACTATGAGCTAATTGAGTAATTAAGCTGAGGAAGAACAAGCTCCTGGCCCAGGCCGCTTGGCAGGTGATGCGCTGGGGGTTTTCCAGCCCATTCCGAGCTACATTTACCACGTTTATCTAGCCAGATCCTCCCCCCATCTGGGAGACATTTCTACCATAAATGGCATGTTTACCTTCGGACTGTCAGAATTGCAGCTTCAGGTCACCACGCCCGCCTCTCCCGGGTGCAGGTGGGGGGTGATGCCCCATGCTGCGTCTGCCAAGCTGCCAAGCCCCACAGGGGGTCCAGAAGGTCATGGTGAAACCTTCAAATGTTTCATATTTCCACAAAGGTCTGCTGGCAGCAATGAGCTTCATCCAGCTGCATGTCTCCCTCATCTCTGCCTCATCTCTCTGTCTCCTTTGTTTACCATGATCTCGGTACTGAATTACATTTGCGCTTAATCACATTCTCACGCCAGGCACCGTTTTACACCTTATTATTTGCCAGCAGCACTTTAATGCCACGATTCCGAGGGAAATCGTGCTGGAAACACTTACCTCGATAAGCATACTTTTATTTATGTGTTGTTACATTTATTTTCTGGGAAAATAAAGGTTCTCAAATGGCAGAGTCATCGCCATATGAACTGTGTGATTGACACCCGTGAAACCTTTCCTGCCATTAAATTTGAAAATAGACTGGAATTACTTAATCATCTCCATTATACGCTTCCTGCGATATATTCCGGCCTGTATAATTAAGGAGGGTATTTTTCTGAAATTTATAGCTATACAGCCTGACTGGCACATATTACAGCAGTTCTGAGTCACTCTCTGCTGTATTTGTGTGAGTTTCAGTTTTTCGTCGCTTTAGGACTTGATGCATATGGTGTATGCGTCTTTTAGGGGGTTCAGTTATAATATGTAAATATAACGGAAAGATATATATGAAGTGTCACAGGCTAATGGCACCATTAAAAGTAATCATCATATGAACTCTCCACATATGAAGGAAGAGTTTATGTTTTAAGATACAGAAACTTAACAGCTTCATCTTTTTCATAATATTTCCATTTCACCATGTTTTTGTGGAAGCAGAGCTGGGAACATGTTCGGCTTTGATGTCTCTTAAGACAGATTAAGCATTTGAAATTTTGAAATTTGGCGTTTGAGGAATAGGTCGGTGGCTCTATGGCCTGTACCCTCGTGGGGTATTAGTGAGGTGAGTGAACACCTAAGGATGACAGACAGTTGCCCATCCTCCGTGTTTCACCGTATTTAGAGCTCTGTACAGATGGCAGCATTTGCACAGATGGTGATTTTGATATAGCCATGTGGGGTATCTGAACATTAAATCACACTTGCTTTTGGGTATGTGAACAGTAACTCACACGTGGTGCTGGGAACATGAACAATAAGCTACACATGGTGTTGGGTACATGAACATAAAGTTCACTTACCCACAAACAGTGTTGGGTAAGTGAACATTAAGCAACATGCAGCATTGGGTGCATTAACATTAAGCCACGTGCAGTGTTCAGTACATGAATATGAAGTCACACTGCGGTTGTTGGGTACGTGAGTATTAAGTCACGTGCAGTGTTGGGTGCATAAATGTTAAGTCATGAGTAGTGTTGGGTACACGAACATTAAGTCAGATGCTGTGTTGTGTACCCAAACATTAAGCCACATGCAGTGTTGAGTAAGCAAATATTAAACCACATGCCTGACATATCATATCACCAAAGGATGTAATGTATGTCAGCTAGTGACAAATTCCTCCCGCTCTACAGTATGTGTCATGTTAAATTTACCTCGGTAATGTCAATCATTATTAATGAAAGATTCAGCCAAATACACCATTATTATATGCGGATCAGGCAGTAGAGACTGATATAAGTGTCCTGTAGTATATTTTATTTATTGCATGAATGTTTTCGGTAAGAATTATACGGTTAATATAATTCATTGGTTAATATAGACTCATCGCATGGTAACTTATCTTACTTGTCTTGTCAGCAGTTTTTTAAGAAGGACATGCAGAATTGCATGCTTACTCCCATGTCTTTAATTGTATGTACTTACTAATATTAATGGACACAGAAAGTTAACATGACAAGTCCTTCCATTGCTGTGGGCTGGGCTGGTCAATATAAATCAGGGCTGTGTGGCACTTTGGGGGTCCTGGGTCCCCTCATTGTAGCGTCTGTTCATGTCCCCTTCTGGCTGCCTTCTCAAAGCTCAGCTTCGGGGGAATCCCGTTGCCCGGGAAGCCAGGGACCTTCCTTCGAAAGAACTTCCAAGGCTGCATGGAGAACCTGTACTACAATGGGGTCAACGTCATCGACCTGGCCAAGAGACGCAAGCCGCAGATCTACAGTGTGGTAGGCCTCTCCATTGCAAAGCTGACCCCTGCAAAAAAAGGAGGCCATACCAGCAGGGCTCTCTGTGGGAGCACAATGAGAGCCTTGTGGCACCTCTAGTAAAGAATAGAGAGACTGACACAGGAATCATGGTTTGAACAGGAGGGATTCATGCAGTTGGTCTTTTAGGAAGCTCTTTCTGAAGCAACTGTGAGGCTACCACACCCACCAGCAAGAATTAAACAACAACAATAAAGTGACACTTTGCAGGCTCCTCCCTAAAAACAGGAGCTAGGATTGTGACAGGTGGCTGTAAACTCAGATCTGCACATGTGCATAAAAAGTTACCCTACAGTATAATGGGAGATCCTTTGCCACCATTACACTGAGATCGTATAGTGACAGTTCCCTCTAGGTTATTAACAACTGACTCTGATTAGAGAGACATGGTCTCTGGAGACCTTTAGTGTCCAATTAGCGACAGGCAGTAAAGCATGGTGTCTTGGACCTTGGCATCTGTTTGTTTGGGACAGGCAGTTAGGATGTTTGACAGACAGGGAGGAGATGCGCCCCACCCTCCTCCACCTTGCTAAGTGTCAGCGTGTCAAACAGAACGAAGCGCGATAGCTTTACGAACATGACTTGGTTTATAACAACAAACCAATGCAGAGTAAGACTATAGTGATTGGTCCTGCCAGTTTTGCACTTTCCTTGTATTAGGCTGATCTTATCTCTGCCTCTGCAGCCAGTGTGTAGGAGTACAGGGAGCCCTCCATGTTAGCATTGCTACCCCGATGCACGGCTGTTTTCAGACCCGCCGGTGTCACCAGATCAGCTCCCCACTCGCCTGCCTTTGCCATGTCTCCCCTAACTCCTCCACTCCTTTGCAGGGCAACGTGACCTTCTCATGCTCGGAAGCCCAGCCCGTAGCTGCCACCTTTCTGAGCTCCCGGAACAGCTTCCTGTTACTGCCAGCAGAGCCTGCGAAGGAGACGCTGTCCGTCTACTTCCAGTTTCGAACCTGGAACCGGGATGGGCTACTTCTCTTTGTCCGGCTGGGACGGGGTCCCGGCTGCCTGGCCCTGCGCATTAATGGCGGCCAGTTGAGACTCACCCACCAGCACTCGGCCCTGCAGAAGTCAGAGATCTCCACCAGTAAGGCTCCCAGTTAGGACACTGGGAGATCAGCTCCTCAGTCTGATCTCACTGTTTCCCTATTCAGGGTAATTTAACTGCTGCAGATGTACACTGCCCCCTATAGGCAGGATTCTGTTAAATTCGATAATCTATGATAAAGAAAAGAAGTGGCTCACCCCCCCCACACACATACACACGCCCACATCACTGTGATGTTTAAGCTCAGAGGACAAAGACCTGCTTTTATTTCTCTGTCAAAGAGGGAGGAGGCAAGGCAGCCAAGGTTTACTGTGTTATCAGGGGCTTAAATCAGATTACACACCTGTCACCAGGCCATTTCAGCTGCACCTTTGTGAATCTGATTGTTCACCTCCCAGATTCCTAAGGACAAAAGCTGGATCAGAAAGGAAATAAATGTAAAAATTAAATTAATTTCTTCGATCTTGAAAAAAACATGCAAACGAGCATCTCAGTTGCACATGTGGGTTTAGCGTTTCACTTCCATGTCACTAAAGTGCTGGCCATTTTATCTCTCATATTTTATTTATCATATTCTTCGGCATCTTGCTAAGGAAGCAGATGGTGACCACAGACGGCTTTGAGGCCACAGTCTGACACAGCTTCTATCTCTTTCACTTTTAAGGCTGAATCCCAAAATTAAAGATTACACTCTCTGCTTTGTAACAGTTCTGTTTGCAGTTAACATAAATCAGCTTTAAAGAGTCAGCTTGAAAGAGAGAATAATGTATAGATAATGTGGGGAATAGTGTATGGAAAAGCCTTGGGATTTAAAAATTACTTTCAGGCTCTTTATGCTTTAGATGCAAGCTCAGAGTCTCACTCCAGCCACCAGTGTCACACCCGAAAAGGTCCTGTCTCCTTACCTGCTGTCACCTCTATTGTGGTGACATGGCTTTTGTTGGTGTTTCGGGATGCAGGTGACGGCGTGAATGATGGGCTCTGGCACTCCATCAGCGTATCCATGAAGAACCGGCAGGTGTCCCTGGTGCTGGACAGCGAGTCGCCGCTGACGGTGGAGCTAGGCGAGCATGGCATCAGCGAGGGCAGCTTCTTCTTTGGAGGTGAGGAGACGCCAGGGGAGGGGGCTCAACTGGGTTTAATTATCAATGATGAAGTACAGAGGGCATAAAAGACCCAGTTCCTCCATGATTCAGGGAGAAGCGTGTCACGTTGCACACCTGGGATGTTCCTGAAGAAGGACATCCCTATATAGAGCCTGTGAGATTGATGGTTGGAGACAAAGTACCTATTCTGAGATGGAGAGGACACGGCGGTCCCTCGACTGCATTTTACCGTGTTTGGGAGTCAGTGGAGTTCTTAAGAAGTTTCAGATGAGCCCCAAACAGCTTTCACAGGCTGTGTGCGGTGTTAGGAGAAAGGAGGTATCAAGAACAGTGAAACCCTGTCCTGCCGGACCTGTTACCAATTACCTGAAGCTAAATTGTGCCCTAATTCAGAATCCGCCTCTCCAGGCAACTCCCCTTTCTATCAGATTTTAGAACCCAGCTCCCTAGGCCACTCCCCTTCCTATCAGATTGTAGAACCCAGCTCCCTAGGCCACTCCCCTTCCTATCAGATTGTAGAACCCAGCTCCCTAGGCCACTCCCCTTCCTATCAGATTGTAGAATCCAGCACCCTGGGTCACTCCCCTTTCTATCAGATTATAAAACCTGTCTCTGAAGTGGCCCTTAAAACCCTGTCCTCTGCAGGACTGGTTTACATAGGAGAAGTTTAGGGGACCTAGTTCTGATCCCCAAAGACCTCCAGACTTCGTTCAAGCTGGTTCATGGCTGGGTGATGTCGTCATCTCTCTTCAGACCTCAAAGAATCTCTCCAAATTACAAGCTTTGTTAAGACAATCTGGGGAAATTAATAATATTTTCCGTCAAAGACACAAATCCAGAAAGCATTTGCTGTTACGCAGACCTAAGTGCACCACAGGTTACACAGGAATACATGAAATCAAGGTCACTGTGGCGAGCATGTTCTATTTGATTTATAATACTCAAGGTTATCCGTTTTATTTAAAAATTTTAAAATTTTATTTTTGCAGTACATTTAAGGGGCTATTCACAGTAATCCCCTTCTGGAATCTACAAGTCTAAAAGAACAGCATTTAAACCTTGGTTCTGCTGTCTGATTCTAAAAAGGCTTTAGGGAGACATTATCAGCAGTTTTGTGTACCTGAGCACCTGACCATGACTCTAAAGCCTGCCACATCTTGGATGTACCTGTACAAACAGCACTTGCCCCCGTTTGCCCCAGGGTGTCCTCCGGCCCCCAATAACTTTGGCTGCAGGAACCCGACTCTGGCTTTCCAAGGATGTCTGCGCCACATTTCCCTTAACAACCAGGCAGTGGACCTGCTCCATGTGCAGCAAGGGATGCTGGGTAACTTCAGCCACCTGCAAATCGACGCCTGCGGCATCAGAGACAGGTACGAGGGGTGTCGTGGGAGTGGGGCAGTTGGGAGTAGCCCCAGCTGGGAAAGGTGGGCTCTGCCCCTGAGTGTAGCTGAGGACATGACCCCACCCCAAACCGTTAGCACTCGAACCAACACCACAGTGATGTCGCTGCTAGGCCACTATTTCAGTGCCATACTGCATGCCCTCCCCCCCTAGGACATAAACAGTGCCAAGACTAATATGCCCCTGACGGCAGAGTCCTCCAGGCGGCCCCAGCCTTGAATGGCAGCCAGCCCTCTGATTGACACATGGTTTCTCTGACATACATATTACAGTGGGACTTCCAGCCGAGGTGACCGTCTGCTTATCAACAAATAGCCGCTGAAATCAAAGACTAATGCTAATGTATACAGCTGCAGCCCTGACCTAGGCAAAGGAATAGAAGATGGATGGGTGGATGCATGGATGGATGGATAGATGGATGTGTCTGGTTAAGAACTCTTGTGAAATTCTTGTAAGAACCTTTAGCTATTTTACAATGTGATACCAGGTCTGGAGAGGGAAGCCTGTGAAGCCTTTGTACGACAAGGTCCTCTAAAACACCAGCTCCTTTTGAAGCTGACACGCTTTTGCCACCTTTCCACAATAAGTGAAGTTATGGGAAACACCAAAGAAGAAGCAGGTAATAACTTCTACAGAGCTCAAGCATTTGAAGGGCCTAAAGAACCAAACTCAGTATAGTTTGTTACATCAGCAGCCTAACAGTGCAAAGGATTAAAAGCTCAAACCAAAACTTTCAGCCAGCATATGCAGGCCAGTAGCTTCAGTACAGTGTAGTTCAGGATAATGATGCCTTTCACCAGCTGTCCTGCCTTGAGCAGAACCTGTATTGATGGTGGACTTCTGTGGCCATGGGCCAGTGTGCCCCTTCTGTGACGGTCAGCCTTAAATCATTCATGACCAGCTGCTGCTGTCTGCTGACCGGCATGAGCTTTTCAGCGTGCTGGTCCTGACACCTTCAGAGCAAACAACACTGGCTTGGGAATGTTCCAGATTGTGGGACATCGCAGCCAGCTGGCAGAGCTCATGCCTGCCCGTTAGTTAAGGAGGCCACTGATCTCTTAGAAGCCCTGGGTGGCTATTGGATGGTATGGGGATTAAGGTGGAGATGGACCAGGGCCAACTCCACATGCATCAGGTCCAAAATACCTGCCATAATGCCTCAGTATCTCGTACTAAATCAGTGTTCAGTTTGTGCACTTGTTTTATTGGATGTGTCCCAAATGTGAGTGAACAGCAACGCATACTTTCAGGCAGATAAGCTGGGGACATGCAGACTGGTCACATGAAGTATACGAAATCAGCCAATCACAAAAAAGGTGGATGCAGAGATCATGGAGCAGTGTGCACATGAAAGAGTAGTATGAAACTGTGTAGAATCTTGCGTCTTGAGAGTTTGAGGTCATCATGTGCCGTGTGGAGAAGCCGCAGGACGTCCTCCTTATTCACAGGAGCAGAGGCTGTTAATTCATGGCAATGTAAACAAACAATAGAGCTCTTGTTCATCTTTTCATTGCTCAATCCTCCATGGAGGAAGAATCTTCCCCAGTTTTGCCATTAAAAGTTCATTAGCTACTTCGTTCTGAAGGTGCCGTTATGAAGGCCACTCGTGTCATTTTATGGTCCACGAAAGCACTATTCACTGCTTTAGCAAAAATAGCTGGCAATAATTAAACTATCGTCTGAAACATTATCCACCCAGCGGTCGCCAAATTCTGCCGCAATTAAAGGCACCGGAAACCTCCATTTCGTAACTACAGTTTCCTATAAAAGTCACAGTGATCCCATTGTGGTTTGCGGCACAGATGAAAGAGCATGAAATAATGTGTGCATGCACAAAAGGCTGATAATCGTGAATTTTTAGAAGAGCCACAGAAGATGGTGATATTAATTAAATGTCAAAGTCACTGGGGCGTGCTGGTTATGTGGACGTATGATACAGGTTTCCTGACTTACCGGCGTACAATTTCATGTATTTACTGACAGCAGCCTTTCAATGAATTCGGTTGTTGATGGCTCTGCTGTCCATGTGCCCTACATCCTCCGCAGCAGCTCAGTTCTGAGGACAGCAGCAATGAAAGACCTAGACTGTCCCTACAGTGCCACCTCCTAGCTGCACAGTGATAATGTGCATGCAAACACAGAAAGTGCAATTCTCTCATTAGCACCTAATGTCAGTCACCATGCAGTGTCATATTAAACTGTGACACCCTAATATTGAAAAGGTGCCATGCTGGATTTAAACCTACAGATTTAAACCTGCCTTTATATATTTTTCCTTTGTGACATCCTGCTGTTTATGTTTATAATAGTTTATATTATTCGGAAACTACCAACTCCCCAGGTAGGCGGCGCCAGGTTCTTGGGTTACTCATAGTCAGCTGGTGTCTTTGTTGACTATAATTCACAGTTTCCAGCACAGCTCCTAGTACTGTGGACCCCTAGGGCAAACCCCTCCTTGCCAGCCAGTTGCTGTCAGAGTGCATCGTTACTATATCAGCCGATTCTCCGTCGCTCAATCCCCAGCATTGATGTCCCATCCAAGCCACTCCCACCAGGGGAGGCTTTGTTTGTTTAGCCTCTGCCGCATTATGAATTGACGCCTTGCAATGGTGACATCCTGCATAATGAGATACGGCACTAAAGAGCTGTGAGTTTTTTTTTTTTAACTTTTAATGCCAGCAGGTCAGTGGACAGAAAGACTGTGTCCCAGCGCAAGTGCCTAAAAGCTCAAAGTCACCTAGACAGCAAAGACTAAACACAAGAAGCAAAAACCCTTTCATTTCCAAGTACAGGCTGTTCTCGAACGACGTAAGTAATCTGTCAAATTATGTAAATTGGAATTACCTCTCCATGCCATTCAAGACACCTTAAAAGCAAAAGAGTCATAAATATACTAGTGATACATACTAAAGAAAACAAATAAATTTAAAAAATGAAGTGTAAATTTACATACAGGTGCATGTCACATTTTAACATTAACGCTTCTGTAAACTCTATGTATCTTGGATATTTTGTCGTTAGTCTGGATTTATTAAAGTCAGTTTACACGAGTTGAGAGCTGCCTGCACTGCGAACAGAGACTTGTCTTGGAGCCATAGGACAAAAATCCTGGCTCCTGCATGGTATTTTTTGAGGAGTCTTGCTTATATCAGATAGAACACTTGATGTTTTTTATGCTGACATGAACAGTAGTGTTCCTCATAGCTCTGTGCTTGGGCTGATGCTTTTTACGACATCTTTTTTGACAAAATCACATGCTGCCACTGTTTACAGTCACCGTGTTTGAGAACACACCATCCTTAACACCAGCTTCACCCCCCCCCCTCCAAATCTGTTCTTTTTCTTCACAAATTCAAGAGCTATACCAGTGTTCATACTGCACATCGTATTCAGCTTCAAGCGTGATCTTTGAAGTGAGTCACATGGATGATTAAAAACCTCAATATTATTGGATTTTCCAGGTTACAGATGGAGCCCCAGCTGCTATATTCCCACAAATAGCTCAAAGGAGGACTTGGCTCTGGCCTCCACTTCCTGAACTTCTGAATAACGATGCATCATTTTTAGCTGTGGTTTCATGGACATGGAACATGCTTCAAATCACAGGAACTGGGCAGAGCATCACCTCAGGAACAGGCAGTCTGGCTCTGTGAAGACCACCATCTACCAGCTTATCAAGGACTATGTGGAATAGCATTTACACACATGGACAGCAGCTTGGTTTGAAATTCCCCTGCAGTCCTTTGTTCAAAGAAGAGTTTCAACTGGAACTTGTACTAAAAAGCCAGCAAAGCAGCTAGAAGTAAATGCCTTCACGCGCCATTATTTTGTTGTTCTTTCTGGAAGCTTCTGACATGTGCTAACCTGCCTTTCTGAGAGACAGGTCACGGTTCAGTTCGAGAGTCCTGCCGCGCTGTTCACAAACAGGCCTTAGCTATCTCTGCAGTGATTATCGTGACCTAATAGAAGGTTAATCTGTTTCCCCGCAGATGTACGCCCAGCTTCTGCGAGCACGGTGGCCGCTGCACCCAGTCCTGGAGCTACTTCCACTGTGACTGCTCGGGCACGGGCTACACCGGACCCACCTGTCACAACTGTGAGTCACCCCCCCCCCCACCCCACCCCCAGGCTTGCACTGTCATTGTGCCATCCCACATACTCCCACCCATGTGCTCGGTTCCCATGTGCTCAGTGTGAAGCCTCTTCTCATGATCTGCATTTGGAGAATGGAAGGTGGCAGCCAGAGCGATTACACCATTCTGAAATGCACGGCGCTTTTTAATTTATGCTTATTTATCTATTCCCTCTGAAAGGCCTTTACGCTTGTTTGCTGGTGCTGTATGGGTGGATTAGGCTGTGCTGTTCAAGAATGTAAGGAGAGATTAGCAAACACCTACCACACATGTTCACACGTTCCTTTTCACCACCAGCTGTTACCCAGCACCAGCGCAACTCATTGGTCACTCGCAGCATGCTTGGCTGCAGAAGCATCCCTGTCAAGTGCGCCCCGCTGAAGAGTCTAAACACAATTGTGTAGCAGCACACTGCCATGCAGCAACTAATCAACGCAAAGCACATTTCGATTTCTGTTCAGTAAATATAATTACTCATGTTTACTGTGAGATGGCACGACCACACTCACATCAGCCAGGACTGTAA
Organism: Hyperopisus bebe; assembly: GCA_026777045.1. Taxonomy (NCBI): domain Eukaryota; kingdom Metazoa; phylum Chordata; class Actinopteri; order Osteoglossiformes; family Mormyridae; genus Hyperopisus; species Hyperopisus bebe. The sequence continues at coordinate 51,885,755 of JAODJW010000001.1, forward strand.
ATTGACTGTAATGAAGTGCTCAGAATTAAATGTGCATGTTATACAGACACTGAATTGTTTTCGGGTTAAGACACTCATTAATCGGGTGGAGTTTTGTATATGTGCGGGGCTGTGTGGCTTTTGTATGCTGAACTGTAGGAATTCAAGCTGCTGGTACTCACACCGTTTCACCAGCGCTATCATCCCTGTGCTTTCCTCAGCCATCTATGAGCCATCATGTGAGGCATACAGGCAAACGGGCAGCTCCTCCGGCTATTTCTCCATCGATCCGGATGGGAGTGGCCCCCTGGAGTCCACAAAGGTGTACTGCAACATGACAGGTGGGCACCCCAGTCACGTCCAACCTCCCCCTGCTTGGCCTCAAAGACCATGTCCCTCTATGCAGGCAGAAGCAGGAATCCACATTTTCCTCCAATGAAAAGCTTCTTCCTCTTTTTTAACCATTTTTTTGCATTATAAAATCCTTAATTCTATAAATATCTTACACAGGCATGCACATGCATCATCTACCTCTGAGATTTTCACAGGTGTACTCATCCCTACTGTTTTTTTTCTTCTTTTTTGACATTTTCCTGCATGTCCCCAGTCCCCCCTCACATCTGGTGACAGGAATAGACTTTCATCACTGTGCAAATAGGGGCCATTATGTAGAAGTTAGGGGGCTGGAGACCAGCTGTGCCTGGGAAAATCAAAACATGAAGACTGATAACTTTCAGAGCCCACATCCCACACTGGAGATGAGCTCCTCTTCCTGTCAGTGGAGGAGGTCCTATTCTCAGCAGGCGGTGTTGCAGCAGTAAACACACAGCATTCGGTGTTTCCACAAACCAATGTCATCAATCCCGTAACAAGACTCAAGCTAGATTATAGTTGTTACTTTTACAAATCCTGCGGCATTTACCTGTTTCTGTCTCAATTAAAGAGGCTTGTTGCCATGTAAACGGCATCCAGATTGAACTGTTAGGGGCTTAAGGAATCACACATATTTGCTCAGCTCTAGATATTTTGCATCATATCAATGCAATACAGAACCACTGTAAAATAGATCCATTGTGTTAAAATGACAGTAATCAGTATTTCATCATCAAAATTTATGTTGCTTTTAATTTTTAATGCTTTCGCATGTTTCTGCTTCCCTCTGCATCTCAGATTCACAGTCCTGAGGGTTTCAGTGTCTGCAGTGCTGACAATGGCCACCGCTATCAGGCTGAAGTCTTGTAACTCTTATACATTTTTTCCGCAGAGGACAAAGTGTGGACAGTAGTGGCCCACAACATTACTGAGCCAGTGCGGGTGCAGGGCTCGTCACTACAGAGGCCGCATGTCATGCACTTCAACTACAGCGCCTCACCCGAGCAGCTCCGCAGCCTGGTGGCCATGTCAGAGCACTGTCAACAGGAAGTGGAGTACCGCTGCAGGAAGTCCCGCCTCTTCAACACCTGGGGTGAGTGCAGACCACCACCTCACCTCTCCCTGTGTAAAGCAGGCCACTTCTGCACTATTCAGGTGTTACTTGTGATGATTTTTCTAAGAACAGTGACTCTGCCAAGCATTCAGGCACCATATTTTATCAGTATTTTGAGGGAAAGGGATTGTTTGGATTACGTCAGCTGCTCATGAAAGCTGCAAACTCGTCAGGGGGTGTGGCAGTAGCTACAACACTGTATCCTTCCAATAGCCACACTGGAACTACATTTGACCTTAATGAACACTATTGTGCATCGCTGAATACTTCCTGCTAATACCAGGCAGAGAGCTGATGGCATTGTATTCCAAAGCTTCTATGAAGCATTAGTAACCTCCATTAGTGATGAAGGCCACTGAGGCCGTGCCCTGAATCTGTGCTCCAGTTCATCCCAGGGATCATCTACCCATTGGAGGCTGGACTCTGGTGCTTGTGTGTAGCATATAATCAAGGAATCAAATGATTAAAATAATTTATCTCCATAACAAGAGCTGCTTGCTCAGGGTTATTCATCTATGAAATAGTAAAGCTCATCATTTCAGCACCGTGGCCAGTGAAGTTTCTTCCAAAAACAGTGCCTGCTGGGTACATGATGTAATGCTGAAAAATGTGCACACGCAATATGTAGTTAATAGTCCTTTAAAACCAGATTCCTCATTGGTGTGGTTGTTGTCATTAACCCACGGTTCACCACCTGACTCATGGAGACCTTTTCCATCTTCATCAGATGAGAAAAGTCATCATAAAACGACAATTTTTATTTTAATGATTTTTGGACCAATAACAGTTAGATGCTGGCATACATTCAAACATTTTCCAGATCGTTTAATTTATTAATGAGCCGTTGGAAGCTTGAGTTATTAGGATCGTACGGTTATTCTTGGAACAAAGCAGTACTTAGTGCAGAGAAATCATAGCAAATGGCATTAATGGAAAATCAAACGTGAAGTGAACTTTAATAAAGAAATTAGGAGGTGAAGCTAAATGCAGAATCAACCATCAAATGCTTCCTGAATGGAAATCGATGCCTACTAATGTTTGGCTTTTTAAAATGACTGAGGCCGAAGCCATAAGGGAACTCTGCTTATCCAACAGTGCCATCGTTCCGTTTTACTATCTGGTCGCGGCACTGGTTTCATGTTCTTGTTGTCCACTTTAGTGCCAAGCAACCTAGATGTAAATACATAGGATAAATGGAAAACATTGCAGCATGCAATCTATGATCTAGGTGACTTAGACATGCATGTTATGAAAGTTGGTAACATTTTACTTAAAGCAGTCACCATGATGCATTATAAATACCTTCATAATGTATTATAATGCATTCATAAAGCATTATAAACACATCAATAACTGTTTATAAAAAGGCATATATTATATCCATGATTATTATGCATTTCGAAGGCCTACACAGAGACACAAGTTTCTACCCACCTAAATCCTATCCATGTGTGACACAATGAGTCGATAAAAAGATATGAAGGAAAGATTTCTGTTGTTGAGCCATTAGTTTTCCTTAAATCCCTTAAACTCTGGGGATGAGAAACTCTGGTTATACATGCACACATATGCACACTTGCTCTCACACACTCACTCACACGTGCGCACATACATTCACATACTCTTGCTCACACTCGCACACACACTCCCATAACTTCTTACAGTGTATTGTATTGTACAGCTCTTGCTCCAATGCTAACATGCACTTGCTTTTTGTCACTGACTGGAAACATAGCTGCCCTTGTGCCCAATTGGCTCCTTGTCAGTACTGTGTTTCTGTTGTTCTGTCTGGATCGCTTCCACATTGCTTTGGACGAAAGCTTCTGCTAAATAAATGTGTGAATGTTTAGGAGTCATTGGCGCCCTCTCTGTTCACACACGGTATGTCCCATGTCCCTGTTGCCTGTTTAAAGGCAGAGGGAACTTTAACTTGGGCTCATGTACCAAGAACACAGCCCTACCCTGCGGTTAGCCCGTTAGCAATGACAGTCTGTGACCCGGGGCTCATTCTGTGTTCCAGATGGCACCCTCCTGTCCTGGTGGCTGGACCGCAGCGGGGATAGGCACACCTACTGGGGCGGCGCGCTGCCCGGCGTGCAGCAGTGCTCCTGTAGCCTGGAGGAGAACTGCCTGGACATGAACTATTTCTGCAACTGCGATGCTGATCGGGAGTCATGGTAATGGAAATGCCATTACACAACATACCATCTTCGGGGAAGCTCTAACATTAGCATATACCTGTCCGACATGTCACATGATACTGCGTGCATATGAGTCATATAGTGTGTAGTGCTTTGTGATATATGGGATAGCATGGAGGCACCTTCAAGTGTGACATAATGCATCATGCAGATTTTATTCCAAGGTGCAGTCAGGCTTTAGCCTGTGCAGGATTGCTGATTGTTGAGCCATGAGTGTGCTCCTTTATGGCCGTCGCCCTCCAACGTGCCTGTTAGTGGCCAGGCACCTTCTGCCAAGGATCTGGGCCCATTCTGGTCTCTCAGAGCTATACCATGAAAAACCACCATTTTGGTGAAACGAGAAGTGCAAACAACTTAATGCTCGTCCTGATTTACCGTATCGACAGCCTGCCTTGCCTCAGCGACAGTCCCACCGTGGAGTGTGATTTTCCCTCGCTCATAAGCAGATTTCCCAGTGTGGGGCTGTGCCCGCTAGCCTTGCTGTCGGTATTTGCTGCAAGGTGTTTGTCATTAGCATTGAATTTAGGGCCCGGCTACTCCCCCGGGGAACGGATTTGCAAAGCAAACATCCGATGAAATTCAAGCCACCCTGTCAAGCGAAACACACTTTCTGCCTGTCGTGTAGATGCAGCTGGAGTGAGAACGCAGGGATTTTGGGGGGTAGGGTTGGGGAGGAGCGCTGGGAGGGATTGCTACATTTACTCCCCCTCTCTGAAACCTCCTTATGAATCTCTGCATCCCTTTCCAGGGCCAATGATACCGGGGTACTCTCCTACAAAGACCACCTGCCAGTGAGCGAAATCTCAATTGGGGATACAAACCGGACAGACTCTGAAGCCATCTACAGGATTGGGCCTCTGCATTGCCACGGTGATAGTAGGTGGTCTCTTTTTTTCTTCTTTGAGGAAAAATCAATATAAAGCAATGCTTCGATTTTGGTTTTTATTTTTAGAGCCTGAGCACTTTGCTCTCCGACTGTAAAAAAAAAATTCTATTTTGCAATTTATTTCTATTGTATAATATTGGCTGATGGCTAAATTGTATGTAAGGTAAAAAATGTACAGACACAATTTGTAGTTAATAATCCTCCCGATCAGACTGTTACACTATCAAAATGACCGTGATTGTATGTTGTCTGTGTTTCACTGTGCTCTCCATCTCCCAGGATTCTTCTGGAATGCTGCATCCTTTTACCAGGAATCCTCCTACCTGCATTTCCCAACTTTCCAGGCTGAGCTCAGCGCTGACATCTCTTTCTACTTTAAGACCACTGCGCCCTCCGGGGTCTTCCTGGAGAACATGGGAATTAAGGACTTTTTTCGTGTGGAGCTGAGCTGTGAGTCAGGAGTTTCTTTCTGATCTTTTTTTTTCTGGAGCAGGAATAAAGCATTATCCAGAGAGAGCTTGCTCTTTCTCTCTGCACCGCTCTAAGGCATTCCCTTTCTATTTTTTTCAGCCCAGTGCATCCGTTATAGAAGTATAAAACATTTCCTAGCGGTATAAATATGAGACCAGCCAAGCAAAGAATTAACAAACGAGGAGATAATGATATCTATTTAATTATCTTTTGGCTCTAATTGCTTAACAAATGCTGGGGAGTGTCTTGCCTTCCTGCATGATTATTTTCCCGCCCTTTCCACAGCACCATCAACTGTCAACTTCACCTTCAACGTGGGAAATGGCCCAGTAGCCCTGGTAGCCAAGTCCCATGTGCCGCTGAATGACAAGCAGTGGCATTATGTGCGGGCAGAGCGTCATGTGAAGGGTGCCTCACTGCAGGTGGACCAGCTGCCTTTGCGCTACAGCGAGGCGCCCCCTGATGGCCACCTGCGCATGCAGCTCAGCAGCCAGCTCTTTGTAGGTAGGACCCATAGACGTCCTTTTATGATGCAGTTGCCCCAAGGTAGTTGACATGAGTGTGGTGAGTACAGTACTACATCATTTATACAAAATGGTGCATGAAACGGAGAAAAGGAAAAGAAAGAATGAAAGCCAAAAAACAAGGAGAGGAAAGGAACAAAAGAGTAATTAGTTAACGGTATTTTTCTCTTATTTAAGGTACTAGAGCAGGTACGCACCCTAGCTGCCTTAAGGATAAATGTCAATCCCCTTACCCACCCAGGTAGATAGTAAGCTAGTACTTATAGAGGGTGAGTGAGTCAGTTGTTGCAAAATCAATCGCTTTCCTGGTCGGGAATTTCAGGATTGCAGTCGACCATTTTCAGCAGGCGGTGTACATGGTAACCTTCCAGAAGGTTCTGGGTGCTGGAGTCCCAGGGAAAACCTTCCCACCTCCTACTGCCAGAGCTGAGAGCTGGCCAGCCGAATAAACATGAAAGCCTGAGAACAGTAACAAAATTGTACCAAACTATTCAACAGTTTACTGTGATTTAATAGCAGAGTCGCACTGCACAGAAGCATTTGCAGAACTGTTCAGTGCAGTAAATCAGTAAATATCCACAGACACTTTTCCTGGTTGGAGGCACTTATGAATACCTTTTTTTCTTACATATGATTGATGCTGTTTTCACTGAAAGGCTAATTTTGGCTCCAAGGCTTGTGTTCCTATTCGCTGACTTTGTGCTCAAAAGTTCCTTGGAAAATGATTTATTTCACGGAGCACAAGGCTCCGAATCCCTGAATGATTTTTCCCTGAGTGTCTTAAACGGCCATTCTCCCCTCGACCTGCAGGGGGCACTGCCTCCAGGCAGAAGGGCTTTCTGGGCTGTGTCCGTGCACTCACCATGAATGGGCTGACCCTGGACCTAGAGGAGCGTGCCAAAATGACTCCTGGTGTGAGCAGTGGCTGCCCGGGACATTGTAGCGGTCACGCCAACCTGTGCCACAACCGGGGTCGCTGCATGGAGACCAACAACGGCTACACCTGTGACTGCACCCACTCCGCCTATGGGGGGCCTCACTGCAAGGAAGGTGCTCTGCTAGCATGTCGCTAAGTATTGTCTAGCAAAGATAAAAGGGTCCATATTTAGCAGTCTGTCCTTAAATTCTAGCCTCTCCTTTTAAAATGTTTCTAGTGAGTATCCCCAGGGAATAGAAGCACACTTTTAAAGCTACCTGACCCTGACAGAGTGCGGCGTAAACACACAATGCTTAGGCTATCCTTTGTAGGTGGCAATTTGAATAATGCAGCATTAAGCTCCTCCCCATGACTTCTAATAAAGATGTTATGAAAATATGAAGCATTCGAAAAATATTTTCAAAATAACACACACATAATCCCACACATGCTTTGAACAAGGACGCTGAAAAGAAAGGCTGTAGGTATTCTAGTAGCTGCTGTTCCAGCCACATGACAGGTGGATGTCAGAATCAGCATCAGCACTCAAAGTGTTGATTGGTCACCATTTTAACATTATTATAAGGTTCATCATGAGACACATGGGTTGGGATAGGGTTCCTCTATGCTGATAGATTTGATCCGTCTTTCTCGATCAGACAGAGATGAACCATTGTAGAGCCAAATACTAGTCAAATTATATAAAGCTAAACAGTGCCCCAATTAAAGCGTTCCAATCACAGACCGCCCTCCCCTTCCTATAAGATTCTAGAACCTAGCTCCCCAGACTGCTCCCCTCTTTATCAGATTCTAGAACTAATCATCTCAGGCTACTCCCCTACATATCAGATTCAAGAACCAAGCTCCCCAGGTCATTGCCCTATTTATCAGATTCTAGAACCCAGCACCCCGGGCCACACCCCTTTCCATGAGATACTAAAACTCAGAATCCCTGGGCCACTCCTATTGCTATCATATTCTAGTCCCAAGCCACCACTTCCATTCATCGGCTTAATGGCAGTCTGTGCATATAAATAAATATGGGCCTTTTCTATCCATGTAATATGGTTCTCTTTCAAAATTCAGAAATACATTTTTGTATCAATTGTTTTTAATCTCAGCTCATTATTAAGATCACGATTGATATTGGTTTTGAGTCACTGCTTCAGAAGCCACATTTGCATAATAGATAAGAGGATTCCTTTAGAAATGCTGACCTTAAATCAGGCTGTGTGTCTGGTTTTTGTCCAGACACATTTCAGAATAACGCCCCTGTCAAATCTTTCCCCCCACCCTCCTGATCTGCACCTGTCTGCCGCCTGGACACAGAGGTGTCCCTGTCCTTTGAGCTCGGCTCCTCGGTGACCTACACCTTCCAAGAGCCATTCTCCGTCATGCACAACAGGAGTGCCCAGTCCCCAACTGTCTATGCTGAAAGCGGCAAGTCCCGGGAGAACGTGGCCTTCAGCTTCATGACCAGCCACTGCCCTGCCATGCTACTAGCCGTCAGCACCTTCTACGGCCAGTACATGGCCATCATTCTGGCCCAGAACGGTATGGCAGTGTTGCGGTCTTGCCCTGCATGACTCAGGATAGCAGCCGACCTAACCCTAACCCTAACCCTAACTCTCCGGTCTGGATTACTGGTCCATTCCCAGCCTTTGAATCTTTCACTAATATCCCCTCAAATGGAAATTTATTTATGTTCTCTAAAGAGGAAACAAGGCAGGTCGGAGCAGAGAATGTGTGTGTGTAATTATCACATCGTGGGAACCATATTTCCCTTCAATGTGGTAAAAACCTGTAACTTTTTTACCTTGTTGGCACATTTTTATGGTCCCCACAAAGTCAACCTTAATTTTATAAAAACTTCTGAATGAAATCAAAAACTGAAAAGTTTTGTATTTAGTTTGATTACCCATAGACCTATGGTTAAGGCTGGGTTGGGGTTGAAGTTACTGTAGGGTGCCCATAGAAATGGAGAGTCCTCATAAAGATATTAATACATGGACTGGGGGTGTGTGTTTGCGTGTGTGTGAGTATGTGTGCGTGTGAGTGGGTTTGCATGCGCGTGCGTGCATGTGTGTGTGTGTGCGTGCGTGCATGTGCTTGCATGCGTGCATGTGTGTACGTGCATGGGTGTGTGAGAGTGAGTGAGTGATTGAGTGAGTGAGTGAGAGAGTGAGTGAGTATGTGTGCAAGTGTGAGCGAGTGAGTATACTTGTGCATGTATAGCTAGACTAGAGCTCTTCTCTTTGAAGGGATTTAAGGAATACTAATGGCTTGAAAATAGAAATCTTTCCTCCATCTCTTTTTATTGACTCATTGTGTCATGAAATAACTTTCAACATGTTGTTCCTTGATGGATAGGATTTCGGTGGGTACATGAGCTTGTGTCTCTTTGTAGGTCTTCCAGTGTCATAGTGATAAATAGCCCAGCCTGCAATATGAAGGTTGCCAGATTGTGTGCTTGCAGCTGTGCCGTCGATCAGGGTACTCAGCTTGAATGAGTTCAGTAAGATACTTGTCTGCGTAGATAGGTAACACCTGACTGAAAATGGGGGTTAAGCTAATGAATGTCAACTGAGCAGAGTGGTGTCTGTCCCCATGTATGGGAAAATCAGACTAATCACTTAGCAAGCCTTTTGCCATTTTGGGAATACAGGTTTAGATTGGTTGGAAAACAGTGAGCTCAGTACACACGCTTGAGTAAATATGTGAGTGGCGTCCTTGCAAGTCACAGACGGCTGTCAGATCCCCACCACCTCAGAAAGCATTAGACGTACAGGATGAGGCCATAGTGATGTTGCCGAAGATGACAGCTTGCTGGGTTTATCACCGCCTTTCCCTGTCTTAATGACTCAGGACCAGCTCTCTGGGTCTCATAACGTCCCCGACCCCCCGGCCACAATCAGCTGGTGATGTTTGCTTCTCACTGCCTCCCTCCAACAAGCTGGGAGGTGGGATTTCCAAAGCACATGTGCTCAGATCTTCACTCTCCTTACCCCATTGTGATTTCTAATCCATGGACTTTTTTATAATTTGGAGGAGGAATGGCAGCTGGTGAACAAAGTAACAGAACAAGTGAGGGAGAGAGAGGGAGGAGCAAGTGGGGAAATACACAGGGGCTGGTTTGCTGTTTCTGGAGCCCCATTCAAAAGAGCCACTTTGGGGCCCATCCCCTAGTGTACTGACTGTTTTTGGCCAATAGGGGGCCTTGGGGAGCCCTGCATATGCATAGTTTGAGTAAAGGTAAACACCGCTGCAGGAAATTGGTTATGTTTACAGCCTCATTTTGTTCAAGGTCTGTATAAAAAGCTGTTGCTCTGTCCTGCTCCTCCAGGAAGCTTGCAGATCTGGTACCGGCTCGACAAGGACAGGAAGCCTGATGTTTTTACACCAGTGCCAGCTAACTTCGCTGACGGGCAGCTCCACTCAGTTCGCATCCACCGAGAAGGAAAAGACATCCATGTTCAGGTGGGCGGTCATACTGGGAGAGCTGGGATACCAGTTAGGAGAGGACCTGAATGTAGGAAAACAAAATGGACAGGAGCGTTGATCACGGCAAGATAGCACATGCTTGTACAAAGAATGAGCAGGACAAATGAGCAGCACTAATATCTTCAGCCAGATTTAATAACAAATAAATATTCCGTAGGTTAATTTATCTAAGCAAATCCTAAATGATGGCCAAAATCCTATCAAGGTATTTTCAGTTAAAAAAAATGTCAATGTCAACAACCATAAGATAACAGTCAGCAAAACAAAAATAAAAATGTTCCACTAAGGATCAGCGATGAAGCACGTCAGCTTCACGGCCATGTCTGATAAGCTCAAGCTGCGAGGCTCTTAGATAAAAGAAACTGTTTGTGAAACTTGTTACAAGGTCTCTGAACACATGAAGATCGCCAGATCAATGCCAAGACTGACAAGAGTGCTTCTGTGAGAGAGACACTGGTGCTGTCATCTAGGACAGGGACGGAGACTTCAACACAGAAATGAAATAAAGAATTAAAGCACAGAGCTTGTTTTAAGGCTGCAACAACAAGCTGTCAGCAAGGTTTCAGTAGCAGATGCCTTATAGAGGAAACCCACATTTCATGTGAAGTTTTTAAGACATTGAATAACCAAAAGATGCTTAATCATAACACAACACCTATATTTCCCAGCATCATCTATATATAGAATTTCAGTCTACAAAAATAAATTAAAAATATGGAAGCAACCACTAGAGATCTCTCTGTGAAAACTGATTTGTGTGACCTGACGAAGTAAAACAGACCTCACAAAATGAAATCATTCTGGACAGTGAGTGTACTAACCCTACCACACACTTCAGATACATGTAGTGCTCCTTCCCTTTGAGAGGGTGTGGATTATCAGATCCCTTTGAGTGGGTGTGGATTATCAGGCTCCTAACGGCAATCCAAATACAGTAGCTTTGTGACCAACTGTTACAGCATGAGACTGGAGGCAGTCCCAAGTCCAGACACAACGGCAAGCTGTTACTAGTGAACGCCACCCTGTGCCAGCTAGTTCATTCTGGCTGGACAAGGTCGTTACCCACTTGTAGTCTGTTAACTCACCTCCACATGCGAAAAAAGGTGTGTGACATTCTTGAGTGTACATCTATACATGTTTTCATTGAAATATTAATTTACATGTTTCATCTTATTTCCTCTGCAGATGGACAAGGAAACAAACCAAAAATACACCTTGTCCCGTGACACAGATCTGAATACGATCAGGGCTCTGACATTGGGAAGAGTGGCAGGTAAGAGAATTTGATGAAAAAGGTGTGAAAAGCTATGAGGACATCTTCCTCACGTTACTATACTGAGCTCATTAACACTGAGTAGGGACCCTGTCTCCACTTCAGGGAGCTGATGGCATATGAGTCTCTCTGGTTATTAATATGTTTGTCATGTTTGCAAATAACGGTAGAATTATAGATCGATCACACCCCACATGGGAACACGGCCCGTTAAAGCTATTTGGCAAAAAGTGAAATAACAGTGACACATGTCAAGTACCTGCTGAGCGATTAAATGATACATATAATCTCTCTACGGGTTTCTCCATTCCTGGAGAGAGGTGTGATGTTATGCTCCCATGAGCTTCCTAACCGTTTTATAAACCCCCATAAACGTTGCCGGTGCAAAGCCATTCAAAACATGGGTTGTAGTATGTTGGCAATGCCAACAGGCTAGACTTTGCCAGCCTGACGCCTGTCCCTTAACAGGAAGCATAGGCATGGACGAGGAAGTGCAGCAGGCCGCATCCAGGGGATTTGTCGGCTGCCTGTCATCAGTTCAGTTCAATCACGTGGCGCCCCTGAAGGCAGCCCTGCTGAACCGCGGCAGCTCATTGGTCAGCGTGCGGGGCCGTTTGGAGGAGGCCAGCTGCGGTTTGCAGGCAGATAGGACCACGTCACACTCCCACTCAGGTCTGTCCTGTCGACGGTGATGCCCCAGAGACACGTTTCAGACACAAAGCTGACTCCCCTTTCACCCGTTATGTGACCACTGATGTGTCATGATGTCATTATCCATGTTGAGTACAGCAGTGGGAGCTGGGAGAGAGCAAAAATGTGAACTGTCTGGGAGCTCATGAGGACCGGATTCGGAAACACAGGAGTACAGCAATTATTCAAGTGTGTTTGGGGGCAGTGTGTGGCTAAGTGGGTTAGGATGCTGTGCCTGTGATAAAAAGGTCGCTGGCTTAAATCCCAGAACTGGCAGAATCATGTCACCATTGAGCCCCTGCACAACTTCCTTAACCCCCAATTGCTTCAGGAACTGGCTGACCCTGCTTTCTCAAGATATATGTCACTTTAGATCAAAGAATCTGCTAAATAGATAAAAATGTAAATGTGTTTGTTAATCAATGTCTACATTGCAAAGAGCATGCTGTCATTTCATCATACATGCTTGACTGTGTGCCTGACTATGAATTCTAGTGCTGCTCACACACTTCCCATCTTGTTTTCTGGGGTTAGACTCTGAGAAGGTTGACAGAGGCAGAGAGCCCCTCGCCAACACAGTCCAGAGGGACTCGGCAGTGATCGGAGGTAAACACACTCACTCAGTATCCGTACCTTCACAACTCTGTTTATAAAAACCAACTGAAATACAGATTTCAAATAGCTTTTTGATTATATTGCCCACACTGGCCTACTGGCACGAACCAATTCATAAAACGGACCCATAACAAGTGAGTGGAAACTGCTGTTGTCGTCGCCAGGGGTGATTGCAGCCGTGGTCTTCATCACTCTGTGCATGGTGGTAGCCATGAGCCGCTTCCTATACCAGCACCGGCAGGCACAGCGGGCAACCGGCCTCAAGGAGAAGGAACAGAGTCGGGACCTTGAGCAGAGTCGGGACCTTGAGCAGAGTCGGGGCCTGGAGCAGAGTCGGGGCCTGGAGCAGAGTCGGGGCCTAGAGCAGAGTCGGGGCCGGGAGCAGAGGTGGGGCCTGGAGCAGAGACGGGGCCTGGAGCAGAGACGGGGCCTGGAGCCGGTGTACCGCCCGGACCTGAGCCTGCACAGTGCAGTGCGGGACAGCCGCAAGGAGTACTACATCTGACGCTGCTCTTTGCCCTTCCCAAACTGCCCACACCCTCCCGCCCGTGCCAGCCACCTGCCCACGTGTCTAGGCATCCAGAGTGACTGGAGAAGGGAACTCTTTCCCTGGAGATTCCGGGAAATCACCGCACTGACTGTTCCAAAGGTGTCACTCTCCTAAAGTATGGCACTCAAGGCTATTTTGTCACCTGAATGAAAGTGATATTGTGATAAAAGGGTCATGGGGGTGGGGGGGCAGGATTACCAAACCAGTTTGATGAAAAAATCTGCAGCAAGCCTCAATTAATCAAGGGCGCTGCATGTGGCAAAGCAGCATTCTGAGTCCAGGAGGCATGGTCCTTCCTGGGTGTTGGGGCCGGACAGTAGGATGACATGATGCTGCGATGGTGCATTGGACACAGCTTCCTGTTCCACAGCTCCCTGGACACTTGTCTGACTTGAAGGAGCCCTGGGTCATGTGCTGCTTGCTGTCTGGACACAGGGTCAAAGCTGCTCTGGTTTGGAAATGTGGGGCCCTTATGTGGCATCGAGTGCCCCTGCCTGACTGGCGGCCTCACGGACACATCTTTAGTACCATTTCGCGTCGGAAAATGCGGTTACTACAGCACTTGACAGACGGTCCCCTGAAGGCCTGGAGTCAAGACGCTTCAGAAAGGAGGGATTATAAAAGGCAGAGACCGGAGGACTCCACTCTGTACTCACAGCCGTCAAACCACCATTTACCTGGAATCAGCGCAAACCCTCCATCTAACACAGGGGGTGCTATTCTGCCCAAAGACTCCAGCCGTGTTATGAGGGGGAGGAAGCAGCAGTCTTGCTGTGGACCTCCAGCACATGCAGTACCTGCCAAAGCCTCTGCGTGGTGTTGCTGCAACTGGACACCCCCACCTCTGCCATCTGAACTCCCCCCGCTCCCCTGTCAGCCTACACTGCTGTGGCCTTCCCTCTGTACACTTCACTTTTTTAACTTTGTTTTTTATTGTCGTTTTTCTCCTTTTTTATTTGTGCCCTAGCCTTCTTTACCTGTAATAAACGTCACCTGTGAGTCGCTGCCCAGTGTATACCGTCGTTCCATTGCATTTTCGTTAAAATATCAGTTTGCTGTGTTTATTGGACAACGGATGGATGGAGTGAGAATGAATGAAGCAATCCATCGAGGAGATCAGAGGCAGGCCAACTGGAGGGCTTAACGTGATTGCATACAGAGAGGGTCACTCAGACACGCCCTGCAGCCTACACAGCCAGGGCCAGATTGATGCCAAGACCATCCCAAGTTGTATCTGAGGGCCTTGGCAAGAATCAGGGCCCCTGCCCAACCTCAGGAAAAATGGAGTGGTTAGTTAGATCACCAACACCTGACTGTCCATGCTGATGTCAGTCGGGGGCCTCCAGATAGGTTAATCTGGCCCCCTGCACACAAGCTGCAGTAATGAAGCCATCCCCCCAAATATGTATGTGTTTATTTGTGGAACAGGCTGACACTGTACTTTGCAAACTGAGTCTGTTGCTATGTGGATGGGTATCCAATGCTTTCTGCCCTGTTTATAAGTCGGGTGGCTATGATTGGCTGGGGTGTGTCCGGATGGCCAATGATGCACCTCAGATTAACCCAGCGGCACTACGCCACTCATGGATGCACCGCTGCATTGGGCCAGCCCCGAGCACTAAGCACACACACGGCAATGAAATTCATACACAACCCATGGTGAGGTAAGCCATGCTGTCCTGAGGGTGAACAACCCAGGGTGTTATATCCCAGGGGCCATCGATTGGTGATGCGGAATCACGGGGGTGAGGGAGGCAGAATTAGCCTAATGAGGCCTCACAGTGAAATGAAATGTTACTTTCCATAGGAGTGGCAAAAAGAGTCATGTGATTATGGTACGGTCTCCAATAGGATGCACTGGCATCCAGCCCAGCATGCTTTTCCTGGTTCCTCCCACAGTCCAAAGATATGATCTTCAGAAATGCTCACACTGCCTGCAGTCCAGTGCAGGATCTGGCTCCCTGCGACCCTGGGAAGTGGAAAGACAGATGGGGCTCGGACAGGGAGATTACCTCTCTGCAATCCGCACACACTGACACAGATTGGGTCGCTATGGTGATGTTTATGACTATACGTATTATTGGCTTGAAACTGAATATGTAATGAAGCAAAAAAAAAATTGATATTAACATGCATCAAAATCCAATTTCAGAATGATTTACATGAAAATGTCAGTTTCATTTTTAGCTATTCTCAGCCCTGATGCTGCCATGTTTATTCTCCATATTTACACACAACTCCATTCTGGTCATACGTTCAAAAATTTTCTTTGTATTATTTGTGTATATGAAACCCTCTACCTGAAAACACTTGTAGAAAAATAAATAAATAAATATGTATATTTGGTTGTAGTGCATATAACCATCAGTAAAAATTCTAAACTACCTTACAATGGCAAAGTTTTAGGGATTACGGAATTGACCAAAGTGAGCGATCCATATTCACCCTTAAACAAAAAACAAAACTGGAATTATGGCAGTAAAATGCACGGCTTTATAAATAGCTAGATTTCGAAGAATGCTGCTGCACTCTGGTTAATAGCATCTGCCATACAAATAAATACTAACAAACAACAAAATAACAAAAAATAATTTCTGTGAACCCGGCAGGCGGACAAACTTAGCTGGAGTCTGTAGGATGTGATTGGTGAGAGTCCTGCCTCCTGGGTGGAAAATTATAAATAATGGTTAGCTTAAAGTATTAACTAAGAGATACGCCTTTATATTGCATTTAAAAAGAGCAGCTGTCTCCATTGGAAATTCAGAATGAACTGGAATAACACAGTTCAAGCCTCCTGTTCCACTTAAGGAGATTATTGTTGTCATGTTTTGAATATGGACATTTATGGTGTAGTTATTTGTCATGTAATGTGCTGTAAGGGTCATCTCACAAAGGATGGTAAATAAGGTCAGAGATGAAGTGCTCAGATGACCTTCCAGAATGGTATGTCCTCCTTGGTTTCAACAGTCGTATGGGCGACACTATGGCTTGTAGATGGCCGTTTCCACTGAACCCTGATGCCAAGAAAAAAGGAGGAAGTGACAACACATGCGAAGCAGCCACGTTAGCCAGCTCTGAAGCCGAGGGAGGGCTACACAAGCAACAAGCCAACAATCAGGCCTAATAATGAAGCAGAGATGGAAGCAGCCATTTTAGACCCTGACCCATGGAGTGTGGCTTCATTACAGTGGTGATCAGCGCTATTCCACTAATGTTCAACATATCCAGGGCCTCAGATTAACACTGAGAGACGTGTTGCCTGGGCGTTATTTTGAAGTGCATTATATGCTGTAAACATGTAGTACAGACCTCTCAGACCACAGTCTATTACTTTATATTAAAATTGACAATTCAATTATTTTTGACCTTGTTTTGTATGGCTATAATTGTACAGGAATATTGTAAATAGATGTATATTTAATAAATCATTTTTACTGCTTTCTGTGCAATTCAGTGTTGTCCTATGTTCTTCATGGTTTTACAATAGACTAGCTTTTTAACATGAAAACAAATAGTAAATAATTTTATTAACAGCAAAAAAGTTAGTGTGTGATTCAATGATTGTCAAATCCAGTTTGCAGCCCCTGACAGCTGTGATGTGCATTCAGTCTCTCTTCATGAGATATGCTTATTTAACTACCGACTGTAGCTGTGAATCATGCCATAAAAGTAAAACGTGCAAAATAAAGGCTGATTTTAATACACTGGTGCAGTGTTTAGAGTCTAAATCAGCCAGTCTCCAAGATTCCAGCAGTATTTTGGGCACACAGGTAAACGTGGTGATAGTCACATGACAGTCGTAGGGTTCAGAAGGTGAGCGAGACCACTCACTTGAGATCACCACCCGAAATTCTGATTTTCTAAGCTTCTGAAGCACATCCTTCCCTCAACCCAGATCAGGATCCAGAAAAGTCACCATGCGTCAGTCTCTGGGGTGTCCACTGAAGTCCAAAGGCTGGAGAGGAGCTGGGCTGCGCTCAAACAGCAGGGAAGGGGGGGAGATCACCATTACATGGTTGTCAGGCTGAACTAGGGTGGAGGCCCCCACTGCAATGGGTCTGGGGACACATTTCGCTGCCTGGTAATGGGAGGACTGTTTCAGGTTATTGATTGCAGGACACCTATTAACCCCAGGAAACCGGGAGCAGTTAAGGTGACACGGTGGAGGTCACACTGTCAACGCCTCTTCCCCGTGTGTGTGTGTGTGTTTACATCTGCATCATATCTGTCAGTCAGCATTACTCTCCCCCAGCTCCCGCGTTCTGTCCTCAACCAGCAACAATGTCAACAACGCCATCTGTCATATGCGAATTAAACTCCATTATTTACATAAAATTAGTAGTCCCAGGGGAGGCTCGGGGAGGAAGAGCACAGCACCACCACACCCCCCCTCCCCCTCGCTCTCCCCTGCTGCTGGACTGCTGAGCTGTTTAAAATGCCCCAGTTCTACTCTGAGATCTCTGCCAAACGGGGGGGGGGGGGGGGGGGGTGAGGGATTCCCCATGGGACTGGGTGGAGCTCGGGTCAGGAAGGCAGCACAGGATGAGCAGGATGGGTGAGGAGTTCTTATAGGCACAGAGGGACTTTGGTCCCAAGGTCTCTGGCTACCCCCTCCCCCATGTGACTGGGAGTAGATCCAGTCCCCAGGTGAAAACATAATTACCCTTCAGAGCTGCATGACTAAATAGTGATTATACCACTCTTTAACTCCTTATGTCAATGCTACACAGGCTGCTAGGGGACCAGAGTCCGGAGGTGTTTTTCTACTACATTTCTCAAGCATGTGATTGAAATCACTGTATAGATCCCCCCTATTCAAATCTGGCCCTCGATTCCACAGGTAAAGGAATGCAGGACAATCAGCAGTGCTCAGCCCCTGAGGACCTTGAACAGCCCAGGTATAGATAACCACTCCCCTAGGTGTGTGTGAGTGAGAGGAGCAGCATGTCACTGTGGGCCCCTGGGGTGAGAAATCACCCCTCAGCCAGTTAGTTGTAAGCAGGAATACACAGGGAAAAAATGATGTAGTTCATGTTTTGTGTTGTTTCCCCGAATATGAATCACACTTTATGAATGTAACTTTATAGTCCCAGAGAAAATTTTTACATGATCTGTAGAGGGGTCCTCAGAAAAATGTGAGAATTGTAGCTCAATACAGTGGAGAGGAGCCTGACTTATACACAGATCTGCTAGCTGCTAGAATGGAAATATAGCTGATTTTCACAGAGTTTAATTTTGGTGTCTGTAGGTCCCATGCAAATATGAGAAGCAGAAAGTCTCCCACTCATAAGCCAACAAAATGACAGGCTGCTCACTACAACAAGATTAGTATACTCTGGACACGCAGGAGATTACAGGACTACCATTTTACAACATCAATGTAATCAGTCATTTATACTTTATTTATTTATCTTATTTTCAAAGCAGCATAAATTTCATGAAAGCAGGGTCAGCTGGTCCCTGGAGCAATTGGGATTAGGGGCCTTACTCAGAGGTCCAATGGTGAAATCACAATGCTGACCCTGGGATTTAAACTGGTAACCTTTCGATCACAGGCACAGTCTTAACCAGAGGCGGAACAACTGCACACAAGGCCCCGGGGCAAAACACCGATAGGGCCCCCCGTCCCCTCCCGTGCATGTGTACGCGCACACGCACGCATACTTGTTACCAGTGTAGAGACCGTCAGAGTTTTACCAAGGACAAACCTTCCACCTCCAGCTGCCTGCCCATCTCATCCATTTCTGTTGCAGAAATTACAGTTTATTGTCTAAGTGAATAGGGTATAGGTTAATTAGTGTGCACGTACCGTCTTTCTCATTCTCATAATGAGTATCAGTATCATCCATCCATCCATCCATCCATTTTCTCCCGCTTATCCGAGGTTGGGTCGCGGGGGCAGCAGTCTCAGTAGGGAAA
>JAODJW010000001.1:51906892-51927565 GCA_026777045.1 Hyperopisus bebe
AGGCAGTTCTGAAGGCGAAAGGGGGTCAAACACCGTATTAGTATGGTGTTCCTAATAATCCTTTAGGTGAGTGTACTTACATTCCTTGCTCTGTCTCCTTGTAGGACTGATTCCCCCAGCATTTGATCTCTCTGCACAAGACTACGAGTAAAGCCTATTGATTCTTACATCTGTTTGCCTCTTCTCTGTATCAACCTTCCTTCTCTCTTTGGATGTCTGTGATTCTGTCTAACAGAATGCTTCGCCACGAAAATAGTCCCAGCAGAAATGCTTGACCTGCTGCATGAGCAATGGGCTACAGCTGGGAAGCACCGCTGCTGTGCCTCTCCTGGCGTGCGCTGCTCCTGGCATTTGTGTCTGTCATTAATATTAGTGTCGGGGCTTTCCTATGCAGTGTGGCCTGTCTATTGACTACCATCCAGACCTGTATCTATCACATGCAGATTGAGTGCACTTTGTTCAATCATCCAGCCATCAGGCACAACCCTGGAGACTGCTTATGTGAACTATAGCAAAGGAAGCGACGGACTTCGCACTGGAGGTCTGGATCCTGGCTGCTGGACTGGGTTGGCTATCTTCCTGCCTGCAAACCACCTATCGAAGGGCTCTACATTCTAAGTTACAGTCAGAAACTGCATGCAGGGGAGAGGCGAAAACTTTTGAGGAGTACAAATTTCTGTTACCTTGGGTAATATCATCTGCGATTGCAGGCACCATGCCAGACCAAATGTCTGCCCCATCTGTGATGTCAAAACCCAAACCCATGCAACTGGGATGCATTTCCCTCTTTTCAGAAGAGAAACAGTGACAGTCAAGCAGATCACATCCTTTGCACCTGACTTGTTTGCCCACCCTTGAACCGTAACCAAACTGTTAAGATAGGCGTTTCTTCCCTTCTTAACATTACGGCTAAACAAGTCACAGTCCTGGTTTTACTTACCTGTGGTGGGGTTATAATTTGTAGCTTTGCCTTGCTGGACTCTGGTGCAGCCAGTAATTTTGTAGATGTAAACTTTTGTTCAACTACATGATACACCCGTCAAACTGGTTTCACCTCCTCTTTTAGTTCAGGGTGAGAAGGGATCTCCTCTGGCCAGCAGTGTTGAGATCAAGCAGACCAACCCTAACCCTAACCCTAACCCATGAGAGTTCTATATACCAAAAGCTGTTGGTAGTCCAATCTGTCTGTGATCCGCTTATCTTCAGCTACCCATGGCTCAAACTCCACAACCTCAACAAGGAATTGGAACAAGGGAAAATTGCCTCCTGAACCTTGGCTTGAATATTCCTGGTGCCTGGTTTTGCCCTCCAGGATCTCGTTTGTAGAGAGTCCACTTCCAAAAACCACCTCAGTTTTTTCCCCAGACTATACTGACTACACACAGGTCTTAAGTAAAGTCAAAGCATCTCGCCTAAGGGTCAGTTGTTCCCCTAATGCAGACCAGAGAAGTAAGCCATATCTAGCTAAATAATGGAGGCACTGAAACAAGGTATTATCCAGCCTTCTCAATTACCTGTGGCATCTGGGTTCTTCATTGTGTAGGATAGAGGACTTCGACCCTGCATTGACCAATAATCCCCACAATGCTGTTACTGTTAAAAGAAGAAGACCCATTTCCTTTGATTCCCTCCTCATTAGAGCAGCTTCGGTCAGCTTCTGTATTTACAAACCTAGACCTTCGCAACACCTACAGGCCAATTAATGTTCACCAAGGTGATAAATGGAACACTGCATTCATCATAAGTACTGGTTCAATTGAATATCTCGTGATGCCTTACATATTAGCCAACAGCCCTTCAATCTTCCAGTCTTTCATTAATGACATTTTTTTTCTGGCATGCTTAATAGGTTTGTGATTGTGTACATCTGTGATATCTTGATGTACTCTTCTACCCTTGAGCAATACATTTCCCAGGTAGAAGAAGTCCTATAATGATTACAGGAACATCACCTCTTACTGAGAAGTGTGAATTCCACTGAATAACCATCAAATTCCTGGGCTCATTCATCATTCATCTGGGCAATGTGGCAATGCCTGAGGACAAGGTGCAAGCAGTGCAGGATTAGCCTTCTCCTCAGACCTTGAAGGACCTTCAACACTTCTGGGCTTGTCAAACTTCTAAATACATTTCATCCATGGGTTTTGTTCTGTGGCAGTCCCTCTGACTTTGGTGCTCTGGACCAGGAGCAAGACTATCTATTGGACCCCAGGAACCACAGCTGCCTTTTGCTCCCTTCAGATTGTCTTCTGCTCAGCTTTTATCCTCAGACAACCAGATCTGACATGGGACTTCATTATCGAAGCAGATGCTTCTGAGGTGGAAGTGGGGGCAGTCCTCTCACAACTGCATGGCCAGCCTAAGCGGATGTACACCACGCATTCTTCTCTAAAAAGGTGACGGCCATGGAGTGAAACTATGATGTGAGCAACCAGGAACGTCTGACCATAAAATTGCCCTTTGAAGAGTGGAGGGGGCAGCCAAGCCTTTCCAAGTGCTCATGGATCACCATAATCTGGTGTACCTAATGTCTACTGAGGGTCTCAACACCCTTCAGGTCTGGTGGCCACTTTTCTTTACGATTCAACTTCACTTTTTCTTACATCCTGGGATCAAAGGTTAATGTCTTGTCCTATCAATTCGACCCATCTGAGACCAGTTCACCCATGTTTTCACCCTCTCTTTTTCTAACACCCCTGTCCTGGGATCTTGAAGACTCCCTCCCAGTAGCTCAACAGCAAGAGCCACTTTCTATGTCATGCCCCCAAGACAAGACATATGTGCCATACTTGAATAGAACAAACATTCTACACTCCATCCTTGGCACTGGGACCTGGGCATATCCACCACTGCATGCGCATTATAACATAGATACTGGTGGTTAACTTGGAGCAAGGATGAGGAAGAATCCGTCGCCTCTTGTCCCACTCGTGCACAGCAAGGTCTCACATCTCTCTAGATTTTATCACCGATCTGCAGAAATCTCAGGGTAATACTGAGATCATGACTATAGTTGAGTGTTATTCTAAACTGTCTCACATGATAGCTTTGCCCAAATTGTCTGTTGTTTGGGAAATGGCCGGGCTCCTGTATTTGTGGGTCTTTAGGTATTATAGTGTGCCTGAGGATATTTTTGCGGATTGGGAGACTCAATTTCGCCCGTGTTCCAGGCCTTCTGTACTCATCTAAATATCTCAGTAAGTCTCTCTTTCAGTCTCTCCTGCAATCAACAACACCTTCCAAGCCCTGCACAATTCCTTCCACCGGTGAGCGCATCACCAATATCCTGTGGACTGGGAAGGGTATGGCTCAGAGGAACAATCCAAGGATTCTGCCACTGACATCCTTGACCCCAATTTGGTGACAGACTACCATCAGCATACCTCCAGGCCAGCTCCTCATCCCTGAACATGGAGGAGGAGGCTATTGGGGGATTACCATCAGTGATTACACCTATGATCTTCTGTCTCGGTGTGAAGTATTACCATCTCATGCAGCATACTGAGTGCATACTCTTCGTCTTCCATGTTCTCCAAACTCTGTTTCCTTTCAGTTCCTGGTTCCACTCTACCTCATTGCCTCACACCTGCCCTGTTTACTTATCTTTCTTATTCCATCTTTATAGGACTGATCACTCGGCATTCAATCTCTCTGCACTCCCCATCAAGACTATCATCAAGACAAGTTTCATTGTTTCCTTCTCGGCATTTGGGTTTCTGTGATTCTGTCTTGCGTATACCCTACAAACACTGTTATTTCAAATATGCCATTTTTTTATCATTACTTTAACTGGTACTCTCCTGCTTATGCCCTTTCTTTGCAGTTTTGTTTTTCTAAGCTCACTGAGAGTTAAATAGCACAAGACTATCCATTACAATAAACAAATTGAAATACACAATGACCAGAAATGTTGGGACCAAATCAAAGCACCACACTAATCTTTTAAGATAATTTTGTTAGTGCATTGCAATAGTCAATATAAGCCATTATAATGCAATATGGAAGTATTATAGCACATTATAGATGAGAGCATCATAGAGTATTCATAAGGCATAATAAACATGGTTATGGTGTGTTCTGCCTTTTTTATAAATAGTTATAGCCATGTTTAAAATACTTTATGAATGCATTATGATGTACCATGAAAGTATCTATAATGCATCATGCATGAGTGTTTTAAGTAAAGTGTTACCGAAATTTTATACCAAAATTATATCATTTACATTTTAAATGTGCAAAAACTCCTTTCAGCTTTGCTATGGCTGAGACATTTAGAGGCAGTTCATCCTGACTATGGATATCTGGAAATTGGCGATGATGTTAAGTTCATGGAAAAGTGCTTTCGCCTCTGGGCCATAAAGCAATCATTCACACTGCAGTTATCATCTACAGCATAGTCCAGTAGAGCAGGAAGGAGAGCAGTGTGGCTGAATCCAGCTAACACCACACCACCTTCTCCTGCAGAGAATCATGGCCCAGCCCAGATGTTTATTTCGGAGGGTAGACAGAATGACAGCCGGCCAGCATGACCAGCAGGTATCGGGCCCCAATCCCCACAGAACACAAACACATTGATTTTTAAAATAACTTTAACCAGGAGAAACACAAGTTTGACTGCAAACCAAACCACCAGAGCAATTTGTTCCACCAGTGTCGATACCAGTCAAACTGAGACCAGCTCCCAGAAAACAGATTAGCAATTGCACTTAAATCATGTCTTCCTCAATTCTCAGACAGAGTAGACTTTTGATTAACGGTTCTGAAATGTCAATAACGTTACTCTAGCCAGACGGAGACAAGCCCATCGGAGCAGAAGGATTGGGTCAGTACTTCCAGCAGGAAGCAGCTTCAATATCTGTGCTTAAGTCAGGGATTATTTAAGCAAGAGAGGCTCATTCATTTGTTATTTAGATAATGTCATTTGGACTTTACTGTACAACTCGGTTTGCACAGCTCAATTATTTCCTAGTCTTCACAAGGTGAAGACATAACAGTGAATGCAGAGAATGCTTTTACGAAATTAAACTGGCAAAATTAGCATGTTTATGCAACATACATGTGGGTGTAGAGGGCTGGTAACCTAAAGGAGAAGGGGTGCCGTAGAGTTTATAAGCGCCATCGGCTTTGCAGCCGCACATCATGTAAATATAGCTCCTTCTTTTAAAAGGGAGGGGTGAAGTAGAATAATAAATTAAAAGTGTTATTCAAAGCTTTCCGGAAGCGAGAGCCGAGCCGCGAGTGTGAGGCGCCCACTCCGTCTCCCTGGAGCTGGAGAAGAGAGTTTCCCAGTGCGGAAGAACATTAACGAGGAGCTGATGTTAGAATATCATTAAAGCAATGTATGTATATGTCAGGCAGACTCTTGCATTGGTCATATATCTGCCATATATGCGGAGCATAAAATCAAGACAATTCAATGAACAACTGTTCCAGTTTCGTTCAGCAGGAACAGACTTTGTGCTGTTTCCTTCCCAAAACGGCTGATTCAGTCCCTTGCCTTCAAAGCAGCTTGGGGGGGCTCTCCTGTTCTGCACGTGCTCTGCCTCAAAGAAAGGCCTGCCGTGGAACTGCCGGCTGCCGTCTATGGCACTGCCGTATGGGAATATCCGTAAAAGCTCTCCAAGTTGGGGAATGTTGCATGTGCTCGTATCCACTCCCGCACCCCCGCTTGTTATGCCTCTCCCCCTCGGGAGGATTACACAACAGCAACCCCCCGTTCATCTCTGTCATACACAGATTGTTTCCAGCGTAACACTCTGCCTTTTGTTTGCCTTTTGTCCTCCGAAATGCCTCACCCAGGTTTATTTATATACGACGCAGGAGGGCCGTCAGAGGAGGGGGAGGTAAACATTGAGCTGCGGCAGCATTCTTTGAATGATGGCGTGAAGTAGCACCCTGGCTCTCCCTTGCAGGCGATTTCCGGGTGCGGGAAGGAGCTCTCGGTGTTTTTGTGAGAGGCAAGCTTTGAGCATGATCGAGATGTTGGCCGTCTCATGCATCACATCCGTACGGCTGTTTCTTTAGGAGCCGTGATGGAGTAGGGGATCTGTCTCCGTCTCGCAGCCTGCAGGCCTACAAATTAAAACCTGACATGTTGTTATTCACTCTCAGGAACTGCGGGCCTTGTTCACACCACCCCAAAGTGCGAGTACACTGGATATCTTGTCATTTTTTTTGTGCAGGTTTATTTATAGTATTGTTGAATCCTTAGGTGTGACCTCAAACACTACCCTCTCCAGATCAAACCTGTCCAATATTGTGCATAACAATGCATCCCCATTCCTTTTTTTCACGGATGTTTCCATGTCCCCATTCCCAGAGAATTCCATGAGCTTCATCTTCTCTGATAAATACTGACTCACACTTTCGGCTCTGCAGGATAATCTCTCCATATTCACTCTTAACAGGAAGTGATGCGCCGCGCAGGTATTGCACTCTCCAGAGGATGGCATGGCACCAATCAGGGCTACTCCCATGGTTCCGTTGGATGGAGATTCAGTGAGCCGTGATGGCTCCATGCTCTGCAGGTTTCTTGTTGTGCAGGGAGGGGGGTCAGTTGGAGAGAATGATGCTTCACCTCTGCTATATAGTTTCATTGACAGCTGAGGAGGGGTACCATGTGTTCTGACTGATGTCACAGTGAAGTGGTTTGTTGCTCTCATCACTGTGTGTCTCTGCGTATGAATGTTTCATAAATATCAAAATAGCTGTTTAGCTCCACGCTTGCTCCATTTACCCTAAGGCTGTATTTTTACCATAGTAACTAGGTTTAACTCCCTTTGCAAGACCATGCAGGAACCTTTTTTATCTGCTGCTCTGCCAAGTTGGTGTAAGTAGGTACCCCTGGCTGTATTTAAAGAGCTCTAATATATTTACATTTAGATTATTTACATTTATATTTTTTATCAAAAGTAAAATTGAGGAAGCAGGGTCAGACAGTTGCTGGAGTGGGTTAAGGGTCTTTTTCTGGGGCTCAACGGTAAAAATCACTACCCTGGGATTTGAACTAACACCTTTCAGATAACCCACACTAACCCACAGAGTCACACAACCATATTGCTTTTGACCACTTCCCTCAGTGCATACACTGCACATTATACTCAATTTAATGCAAATTTAATTACTTTTTCTTTTAATTAAAAAAAACACACACAAGACTGTTATCATAAAGATTATTCCTGAATCGCACAGCTACACAGCTCTAAATAATGGCATTAAATGTAAAGGCATACTTCACACAGCAGGGAATGTAAATTAGCCTTTGACAAATAACAATCCAGGCCACATTTGAATTGCAAAATCCCTCAGACACCTCAGCTGGCTTAGTGGGTCATCCACTCACTCTCTCTTTCCATTCTGAAATGTTAACCAATGGTCACAGACAAATAATGTGATATTGGATGACAAGCCTGGTGAAACATCCTCTCCTGACCTTAGCCTGCAGAAATACAGGGTTAGGCAAAAGGATGTATCTGTAGTATTAAATAGGGTCTAGAGGGCAACACATTTTAGGCACAACACTCTTAGGAGGGAGCATGTGCCGATATTGGCTTAGTTGTGTAGTGGTATCTATCATCTCACATTCTCAGGAGCAGAAGTAACCTTTCTCACAGCTCTTCCTCTTATGACCCTTAACTTCTACCTGCCCCTTGGGGTTCTCTGCTCCAGATTACAAGCCCTGACTGCTCTCCTGGCTCCATCTATGCCCTGCTTTCAGACGGTTAGAGATCCGCAGTGATGCCTCCTGTTGGACTGGCCACCATAGTGATTGGGGATTTATAGGGTCTCCAGTTACTAATATTTAGGTGCACAGTAAACGGCTTTACTGACACATGACTGCTGGTAGATAGTTTGTACTCTGAGGTGTGAAATTACTGTAAGCAGCTGAATTTCATTTCCCCGGACTGATAGAGACATGGTGTCTGAGCCTGATACTCACGCAGTCAGGCACTGCAATCCAGCTTCAAATGAACGGCAGCAGCATTGGAGGTTAAAAAGCACATCATGTTATCATTCGCCTGGTGCTGTGGGCTTGTGTGTGTGTGTGTGTGTGTGTGTGTGTGTGTGCATGTGTCTGTTTGGCTGCATATCTGTAGGATTCTGCAAGCCAGATGTCGTAGTATAGAAACGGGAATTTTTAATAATTATATGAGAAGAAAACACAAGGGGAACTCAGGCGAACCAAAACAACATCATAATTTTGTATTTTCATATCGTATAAAGGCTGCATAATTGAACCCAGTGTGCAGTTTTCCTCATTCAAAAAATAAAATAGAAGCCAATTTTATTTAAAACACACATTATCTGAAATAAGTCTTGTGCATCACATTTTTTGAATAATGGAGTGAATAATGATTAGCAGGCTATAAAAGCTCACTGCAAGAGGCCAAAAGAAATTTAAGATAAACCCAAGCCTACTTCCATGCAGTTCCATGGAATTTTCCATTTACCCATTTTGTTGTGGGTCTTCCTCTCAACACCCGAAGAGCACGCCAGCTTTCAGGGGGTGAACTACCAGACGCATGTGTTGTCTTTGCGATACACTAAGGCTTTGAGGGGTTGTGGAGCTGCGGTGCAGCAGAAAAAGGGGAAAGAGGCAGTCAACACAAGCAAAGTGCCAAAAACAAGTGTGTTTATTTCAGCGTGCCTAAACACTCAAAAAAGGACCCGCGTCCCCGCTTGGGCATGCGTCAACACCACACCCTGCATGCATGAGCACAGGTAAGGGAGAATGAATTCCTTCTAAAGGGTAGGAACCCCTACAGGGTTATGTCATGCGTCAGGAGGGCTCCATTCCCTCAATATCCCTGTAGACTGAGCAGGAGTCTCATGGTTAATTTCATTAACAGTTTCTCGCCCTGCCTTTCCCCATATCTGTTTACCATGAAACAAAGCACAGATTCCTTCACAGTGCAGCTTAGTGGGAGAGTTAAAAAACATGTCAGCTCACATGAAATGAGCAAATGGCAGGAAACCCTGCAAGACATATCTGAGCTGAGAATGGTTCACCTTGCAATATTTATTCCTGGTGAAAGAGGAGTGGGCTGGTAGAGTAAATCAGAGTAAACGGGATCAGAACAGAGTACAGTGCTTACGAGCAGCACTGTCAGTTAGCACTGCCAGAGCACTTTGCTCAAATTGTTTTTTATGATGTGTAACCCTGGAGAGATGGACCTGGTTAAGCGCCTGATGGAGATCACTGGATATTCCACAGCAAGCGGACGCAGAGGACATCAATCACAGTGCAGTAGAGCTCAACAAGCTTCACTTCTAAAGCCCATCCTCACCATGCTGGCCTGAAGTCTGCTTGCTAAATAAGTGTCTCCTCAGAAGATGGCACCCTAGGCGAACGCATATGTCACCTGATGGGTTGACTGGTGCCGACTGGACCCTACAGCAGATACATGAGCCTATAGCTGCTAAAGGAAGTACTTGGCAGGAAGCAGAAAAAGGACACAGAAGGACTCCCCGTGAACATGACCTTCATATGGATGCCTAGTATGGAACAACAGATAGGTGATTGCATTGCATTTTTATGCTGCATTTACACTACTTTTTTAACCAGAGGAAGTAGCCGTGACCCCATTACCTGGCTTTTCTTTGCCTAAATCAGGTCATATCATTATAAACCTTATATAGCTAATTGACTGCATCTATACACATATCTGGAGATGAGCCACTAAAGTCCACATATTCATAAATTGAATCAGACTTAAATAAGAAGACGGGGTATAATGTTACACACCTGCTGCCTGCAGATTCAGCCAATGAACAGTGAGCACCAGCTACAGCCTTCCCACTGCCCGTCAGCATGAAGCAGCTCATCTCCCACGCCAGCAGAGCTGGGGCCTCCCTGCTCCACCTGGCAGCTGTTTTCTGATCTGACCATTCAACTTGTTCCTCCAACCTTGTCAGTGCATTTATCTGTAAACTGCATTTAAAATCCATTTTTATTTGCAGTCGGGATTTAAGTGCTTGCAGTAGACCAGGTGAAAATTGCTCATTTCAGACAGCTATATGTCATTATTAGCATTTGGAATTCGCATGTTCAGATTTCTGTGCTCATGCAACTCCTGATTTTAGTTGCCAGGAGAGTTCTTCCTAGACTTGAACAGTACTAAATTTGCACTTTTATATGTTATTTATTTAGCACATTGGTGCAGTGGGTAGCACTGTTGCTTCACACATCTAGGACCAGGATTTGGGTCTCTGCCATGACTCCAAGTGTGTAGAGTTTATATGTTCTCCTCGTGTCATTGTGTGGTTATCTCCAGGTACTCTGGTTTCCCCCCACAGTTCAAAAACATGCTGAGATTAATTTGGAGTTACCAAATTGCCCATAGGTGTGAATGGTGTGAGTGGTTGGTGTGTGTGTGTGTGTGCCCTATGATGGACTGGTGCCCCATCCTAGAGTGGTTCCCTGCCTTGTACTTGCAGGTTCCAGACCCCCTGTGACCATGAATAGGACCAGCAGTATGGATTAGGATTAGGGGCTTTGCTCATGGACCCAATGGTGAGATTACTTTGCTGACGTTCCAATTACAGGCCTGGTGTCCAAACCCACTGAGCCACATTCCAACTCCACCCCCTCTAAAGGATAGGGGTATGCACAGGAAATGAATTTCCCATAATCCCTGCATATTTTTCTCTGATGGTCTGAGCTGATGAGGTTACAGCAGCGGATCAGGGCAGCTCTATCTGCTTAACCTCCTGTCAGGAGTCAGTGTAATAATCCTCTCTGAAACAGGTCAGCACCTCTCGTGTGGTAAGACCGCGGCTCGAAGAACACCCCCCTACGAGGTCACCACAATATCATCATCATACAGCAGCCTGACAAACTCCAGCAGATATCGGCCTCCGTCCTCAGCTATGTGTTATTTTAGAAATGTGAAAATTCCTGTAACATCAGGCACGATCCATGAAGGTTAACGAGGCAAGTACATCATTATCGCTGAATAATAGTGGTCTATCTACCAAATGACATTAATAGGAACATGAAAATATTCATCTGCTATCCGCTAATCCTGGTTGAGGTCACATGGGACCTGCAGCCTATCCAGGGCAGCGCAGGACATGGGGCTGGGCTACACCCTGGGCAGCATGACATGAAAATATATATTTTTAATAAAATATTTCCATTAGCCTTCTGGTTTATCAGGAGGTATCTCCACAGATGTCCATTAAAATTAAACTATTAAATTCAGCTATGCTTAATTAATGGGAATGTACTGCTGGGCCCCGCTGGCAAGAATCGATTATGACCTCAGCGTACATGTCACCATGGAGGATCCACGGATTAAAGAGCCGTCAGTTAGAGTTTCATATGGAAATTTTATATTTAAAAACACATCAGCTCATACTCCTTACAGTAACCAAAAAAACAATTAGCTAACAGTTTAGTATCTGAGGAAAAACAACACAGTAAATAGAAATATTATGAAGCTAACAAATTATGTTCAGAGCGCTGTCTCTCCGAAAGGAGTGCCTGAAAATGCTGAAATATCTGTCTCACTCTATAGCATATAAATATTTTTACAGTATTAATATAACAGATGCCCCAGACCAGCATTGCAAAATCTTATTATCTATTATAAGACTTAGAGGAAGACTGGAGAATGGTAAATCCCACTCTGAACGATGTATCGTGTTATAATTTTACTATATTTGCTAATAAAACATGCGCAATCACAGTTTTTTTTTTTTTAGTTCATAACATCTGCATACATACGCATCATCATTTCCTAAATGTGCTTCATTAAATGTGCACCAGATAAGTGTACAAAATGCTTGGTGATGTCATCACTGCCTGTCCGCTGCAGAAGATGGGCACGAACTCATGGTTAAGAATGACAGCCCCAATTACCATCTCAGGTTGATGAAAGGGTTGGGAAAAACACAAAAAACAACTGGCTGCCTGCCTGCTCCAGGGACAAGCCAGTAATGAAGCGATTCCTCTTATGCCAGATACTCTGACTGGCAGAAGGATGGGAGTGGAGGATCGTTTGCTAAATTGCCACGGAGCCTTATCTTGCCGCTCCGCGGCTTTGCCTGATTGGCCGCTTCCAGTCGTAATAATCGCAGCTGGGGGGAGATCTTTTTATATGCAGACTTATCTGAATCTTCAACATGAGAGCCCCATTTATTACCAGTGGCGTTGTGAATAGCCCTTAAATGAGAGTTATCTTCTGTTTAGCCATGAGGATAGCACTCTTATTGCCAGGGGCGGGGTTAGGGGGACGCACCACGCAGCACAGCATGCCTGCAAGGCAGCCTGTGATGAAGAACAATCATTACTGCTTAACAGTCTCTGAAGATTTAATTAAATTTGGGCTTTTTTCAGCTAAAAATCCGCAGCAGTTTCTGAATTGGCAGTAGATCATGCCCGTCTGCCCCTGACTCTTTATGGGCTGATGAAGGAAGTTTAGGAAACTAATTCACTGTAGCATTTCTTAAATTTAAATACATAATTACACATACAGTATAGAGGCATCAAAAAATCTTCACTTGGGAAAATTATTGTTGTTTCGGTAAATCAGCCTAGCCTTGGGCCCGTAGTTTCTGGGATAGGCTCTGGACCCCCACTACCCTGTATATGACCAGGGGGTACAGAAAGTGGGTGGATAAATTAATCATCCCAGAGTGACTGTCAAAAGAGCATCACTGTGTGGGGAGAGTAACAGAGGAGCCCCAGGAGAGCCCCTTCTTAAGAGCACTGTAGTCCCTTTCAGACATACATTGCTGCCCTGACCATTTATAGTCATTTCCCAGAGGGGCTGTACTACATGTGTGAACGCAAATGTCCAAATCAGTCGTACCTGACATTTAATGGACTTTACCCTGCCAGCTCCCTCGCACAAAGTCTGGGCAATTTCCAGTTGACCCCATCTGTGACTAGAGCAGGGAAAATTCCAGAGAAGTCACTGTGAGCAAGTGGGCAAGTGGGCATATAACATATCTATCATGTGACTGGCATGAAAACGGAAGAATACAAACATCCGAGGGCGAAATATTGTACTTTTTGCTGCATATTGTACTTTTTGCTGCAAGCTCATTATTTATGCTTTTCACCTTTAAGGAAACCATATCGATGCTTGGGTACAGTACAGTACGCTTATCTGTGCCCAGCCCTGCTTGAAGAGGTGGGCCTGAGCACGGTTAGTCGGACTCAGGCGCTGTGCGCATCTAGTGTGATTACTAACAGTGCCGGGGAATGGAACCCAGACATGACATCAATGTTGTGACTGATACACGCATGAGCAGAAGTATACTACACATGAACCAGACCCAGAAGTAACAGATCGGGTAGGCTGTACAGATTGTGTCATTTTTTTCACAAGTCTGGGTTGTGAAAAAAATGATGTGGACAGATTGAGTAGTGACAAACATGGCGGCAAAGGATTACTTTGGCAGAGGTGCAGTGTTTGCTGGAAATCTGGACAGACAAGAGTATCCAGGAAAAACTGGTTGCAACACAGAAAAACTTTGAGATATGGGACTATCTTCTTCTACGTGCATCATAAATAAATAAAATCACTCTGTTGTGTACTAGATAAATCCATGTGTCATCACACTCAAAATGACTCAAAATAAACCACAAAATAAGGACAATAATAAAAAATTCCATTGCGCAGTGCAATAGCGCTTAACTGCCTATGTTTTCCCCAACACAAAAAAAGTCGCACAATTATGACGAAAGCGTGCTTGGGCCCTGGTCATTAAGCACAGAGGGGGAGTGGGGAGGAAGGTAATCATGCTCAGGCATAGTACAAGGCAACAGGGCCAAGAGTGAGTACACCTTAAAACATTTCCCTGCTACTGAAACATTTCCCTTCTGTGCCTATGAAAGACACAGGACAAGCTAAGTGAAGAAATGAAGATTACAGGCCCTTCTGCCATTGTTTTTTTTTTTTATAACAATTTCCCTCTAGCTTCACGCCTAGTTTGCAGCAGACCGAGGAATAATGAGGCTGCTGATTTGTGTAGCAGGAACATAAATCACAGCAGGATCTCTATATACAGAAAATGAGCTTCAACCTGAATAGCTAGAATCCACATCTACCCAGCTTTGTCATTAGCAACAGCTCTGTTACTGGCACTTATACCTGATTTGGCTAATTGCAAGCTCATTTATAGGTCTTGGTGACAGTTACTCACACCTGATCATGATTAGGAAGACTAGAGTGATAAAGTTCTTTGGTTTTTGTTCTGTTTTTTATGTTGAAATTCTTTTTTTTCTTTTTCTTTTTTTTTTTTTTAACCAGTTTCAGGAGGACATGGTTGCTGCCCTGACATGCTGGTGTTTGATGACATCGAACCCTGTGCCTTTTGTATTCAAAACTTCTGAGCTTTAAATTCTATAATGATCTTCTCTAAACTAGGGGTCACATTATTCCATGCAGCATTAAGATAATATTTGAAATAATTTTAATGACACAAATCGGATTATGGAAAACCTCTTACCAACAAATTACTTCCCAGGCTGTGTGTGCAGTGGATGACATGCTCATTTTTAGCATCCTAACATGTGTATGAGCAGTGGTGATCATTTATACTGGAAGAATGGACACTCCGTGAATGGGATATACAGTATGGGTGCACAGGTGAACACACACCATGGGCAAGTCAGAGAATCCAATCTGCTGAAGACATCCGTCTTTCCTTTTCAGAAGGAAGTATATATATCATTGCATCCAGATGATCACACATCGAGGATATAGCCCTTTATCCATTCCCCAAGTAGCAATAGTTCAAAGGAAATTAAACCCCTCACAGAACCAATAGTGCTGGGCTTGCATGCTGCAGATGAAGAGCTCTGTACCAGTTATGGTTTTAAAAGTTGTTTCCATTTCTCTTCCTTCTTTTTTTAATAACTGGCTTTGAAAACTAATCACAGTATGTGAGCCCAGAGAGAAGCGTTCCTGGCACTGAGGTCTCATCTCCCACTGCCTTAGACAGCAGTTTGGATCCACTCTTATTTGTAGTGTTATTCCAGCCCCTCAGAGCAGTAAACATTCTTCCGGTGGGCTAAATAAGAAGTGCAGCTGTGAAATAATGCTCATAAGTCATTCACTGGAGCACCGATGGTAACGCGGCTGCTATGTTACGCAGTGAGCTCCGAAAGCGCACGTCTGCCTCGAGTTCGGAACCGCAACTTCATTCTGCATACGATGCAGGGCAAAGCCGAGAAACATCCGCCCGTCAGCCTCAATGACACCTCCCCTGTCCCTTATTTATATTGCCATTTAAGCAAATGCACCGTGTCTCAGTTCACTAAATAGTTTCATAGTTTTGCTGTGAAGCACCCTGAACACAGAAGTGGGAAGACGTGAGCATGAATATTTATGGCACTTTGCAATGTCAGTTTGGTGCCAAGACAGAAGATGCATTAAACATCAAGACCCCAGACTGACTACACAGACAGAACTAACCAGAGCTTCTCAAAGTCAGTAATGATCAAAATGAAATAAATATCCAAACTCTGACAGCAAAACAACATTTTATATGGCTGATTTATGGCATCAATGATGTTTCAGCATTTTGAGAGGCCTTGAATGAAAGCCTTTTCGTTTCTCAGAAATGCTACAGCATCTTTGTCCTAGCCGTGTTTACCACTGTCTGTCCTCAACTTCTTTTTTCACACTAGTGTTTAGCACTGGCTGTCCTCAACGTCTTTGTTTGTGCTAGAGTTTACCATTGTCTGTCCTCAGCTTCATTATCCGCTGCAGTTTTTACCACTGTCTGTCCTCAACTTCTTTGTTCCCTGCAGTTTTTACCACTGTCTGTCCTCAGCTTCATTGTTCCCTGCAGTTTTTTACCACTATCTGTCCTCAGCTTCTTTATTTATGCTAGTGTTGCACTGTCTGTTCTCATCCAACGTCTTTGTTCGCACTAGATTTTACCACTGTCTGTCCTCATCTTTTTTGTTCCCTGCAGTTTTTACCACTGTCTGTCCTGAACGTCTTTGTTCGCACTAGTTTTTACCACTGTCTGTCTTCCTCATTTTGTTCCCTGCAGTTTTTACCACTGTCTGTCTTCAGCTTCATTGTTCCCTGCAATGTTTGTAACTGAACATTTTCAGGGTGGGAGTACCATTCCAGACAAAAACATGGTTACTGGGTTAATGGGAAGTGGATTGAACAAACAAGAGTTTGGAAAAGCACAGATGCAAGAGACATGATGACTGTTCCCTTTTCATGTAACAATTAAGAACTTGACTGGCTCATTAAGTGCAAAATACATTATCAACTAATTTCACCTAATTATACTGGAGATACTTAGACGAAGATCCTGGCCCCAGCAAACAACACTATGGCCCAGTGGAACTTTGGCAATCAAGCTTTAAGTTAAAAGTGAATGTCCTTAATCACCATGCTTTCGGCTGGTCCCATTAAATTAAAAGTGAGTTCTTATCATTTTTGCCAAGTGAAACTTAGATATAAGCCACTTTAAATGAATTCATAATTATGCAGGTTCACCATTGACAGCATAAGCATGATTACAGTTACACCCCATTTCATCAGTATCATATGTTGATTCTTCAGGGCCATACCTTAGCAGTGATCCATCAGTGGAGGGAGTCTGGATTTCACCTCTTAATTGCTTTAGCAAAGCTATTCTTAGGACAGACCTAAGTTCACCTGGGGCTCCAGGTGTAAATCAGAATCTAAGAGGTAATCCTAAAACCCATGGCCTGTGTAGCTCCTGTAGGACTTGCCCCAAAAGAATCCCTGTCTCACTGATGCGCCGGCACATGGGCACACACACACACATTGGGATAATACCCTTTAAAATTAGATAATGCCTCAATTTCTCAGGCTTTGGTTCAGCCATTGAACTGAATAGGGAAGTTAAAACCCAATAATCCATTTTTAAAAGATGAATCCAACCTTATGTTCACCTCTGGATTTGCAAAAAGTTCTTCTCAAAACAAGGGAGATGTGGAACCACAAAGCATTTTGTCCTTGAGTGGAGTTAATTACATGCCAATGAAATAAGATTTAGTATGAATTTCTGGAGTAACAGCACAGCTGAACACATTCAAAGGAAAACATTTTTTTTCATATTATTGGAAAAAGGTTCATTCTATAGTAACAATTAAACACCTTGAAAAATAAATATAAGAAAAAAAAACACTGCTAAAGCTTCACTAAAGGAATCTAATCCCCTTGCAACAACAAATAGGTTTTTAGAAGTTTTAATTGAGCTGACACAGGGTAGTAAGGTACAGTGGTTATTAGAAAGAGATGGTTCTTCTTGCTTGTTTATTTTACATTTGATTCTATATAGTAGAATCTTTATAGTAGGATCAAAAGCCTGTCTATTTACAGAACACTGACAAAAAAGACATTTAAACTGTAGTGAATATATAGTGAGATACTGTGTTTAATTTTTCAAGAGATATTTTGACGAAAGCACATACTTTGTTTGGTTAACTTTATGTCTACATGTATCTCTCAGTGCCACTAATTAGGGACTGACAAGCAGATTCAAGGAGACATCTACAAAGCATTTCCCCAGATAAACTCTTCTCTATCCATCCAGCCATCTTCTAACCATTTACACAATATGGACAAAAGTATTGGAACACACGTCACTGAATTCAGGTGTTTCATTCCGACTCTTTGCCATAGATGTATAAAATCAAGCACCTAGCCATGCAGTCAGGTTTACAAACATTTCTGAATGAATGGACTCAGTAAATTCAAGCATGGTACCAAGCATAATGCCAAATGTAAAATGGAGTAGTACGTCACCACTGGACTCTGGAGCAGTGGAAATGTGTTCTGAAGAGTGACAAATTATGCTTCTCTTTTTGGTAGTCTGATGGAGGAGTTTGGGTGTGGTGGATGCCAGGAGAACATTACCTGTCTGGCTGCATTATGCCAACTGTAAAGTTTGGTGGAGGAGTGATAATGGTATGGGGTTATTTCAAGGAGTGGGCTAGGCCCCTTAGTTCCAGTGAAGGGAACTCTTAATGCTTTTGTTCCAGCATGATTGTGCCCCAATGCACAAAGCAAGGTTCATAAAGACATGGCTGGGTGAGCTTGGTGTGAAGAACAGAGTCCTGACCGCTACCCCATTAAACATCCTTGAGACGAACTAGAACGGAGATTAGGAGCCAGGTCATTACACTCAAAATCAGTGCTTGACCTCACAAATGCTCTTCTGGGTGAATGCACAAAAATTCCCTCAGACACACTCCAAAGTACTTCTGGAAAGCCTTCACACAAGAATGGGAGCTGTTATAGCTGCAAAGGGGGAGCCAATTCCAAATTAATGCCTATGGATTTAGAATGAGATATAAAAGTTCTTGTAGTTTTAATGACCAGATGTCCCAATACTTTTGTCCATATAGTATATCATGGTCAGTGTCTTGGGTGAGAAACTATTTCTGAAGAATAAAAATAATGTCAGTGAGGGCCTAGGTCAGGGGTGGCCAATCTTGTCTGCAAAGGGTCAGTTTGTATGCTGGTTTATGGGATAACCTTTAGGTCAGCTGTTCAAACCCAGGTGTGAGGTGTGTTTTATTTTAGTGGATTTTATACTTTCAGTAATCTTACTTTTAATACCTCATTTCTTTTATCCCAGAACATTTCATCTCCTTTTCTCTCTATTTTATTATGTTCCATCTCTATTTTTATCCTCCTTTTACACCCCACATTTACGCTTTTATTTTGTAGTTCCTTGTATTTTGTCTCCTCCCTTATTTAACTTTCATATTTATTTATCATACAGTTTCTCAGGTGCTTAACTACGTTTTTCAGGATAATAACCACATTCTCAAATCAGCCAATGCAGCCTGCAAAACATTAACAAATCTGGCAGAACTCCCCTTTTTCTCTGCAAAACCCTCTATGTGAATCAAAACACTAAATAGCAAAATTGCATAACTACTTCAAACAGTAACATACATCAGTCAAACAGGAGACACATACAAGGAATCAGTGAACACTCTCAGACAAAATACTCTCACTGCAGTAAAATCAGTACACACACAGAGGGAGCAACAACATACAAAAATGAGAACACACGCCTTCTCTGCAGGTAAAGTGGGTTTATTGGCTGTTTATGCAAACACAAATATCAAGAAAGTAAATTTGCCACGTGATAAAAAAAAAAGTCATGTGATTTACTCTGCCTTATTTGTACGATCTCTGAAATCAGGCCACTGCCCTGGTATCTACACTATTGCTTGTTGCCCACACTGTAAATCCAAACAGTATAACTAACTTATAAAGGAAAGTACCTGGTACTCAAAATGTGCCAAAAAGTTTAGCTATTATTTTTCAGTTTATTCAACATCTATCAGAGATTTAAATTAACAGTACTTTATTTTTTTGGAGTTTTTACAACTACACTATAAACCATAATCAAATGTTTAAATGTCAAACATACGCCCTCCTGGTTTTTTTTTTTTTTTCTTCTTTTACGAAAAAGTGATTTGAGTTTGACATTTTGAAATTCTTTTTTTTTTAAGTGATAGATAAGGTTGTCTTTTGTTTGGATGCATATTTTTTGGGAATATTAATGATGCAGTGCACATGCAGTCTGTATGTTAGGCCTTTCTGTTTTTTTTTTTTTAAGTTGTGTATTATATACGTACATACATAAAGACATTTATACAGATTTGGAACAACTTAGAGTAAATGATGACAATTTTTATTTTTGGGTGAAGTATCCCTTTAAGAATCAGGGGTCTCACCGTGATCACTTGTTTTATCTGTGCCTAAATCAACTTTTTGGCATTCATTCCGTGTCGGGTTAGCATTGTTTGGTTTTGTGCTGGCTAAAAAGTGTGTGTTCTACTTTTAACATTGTTTTCAATGAGAACTTTAAGGATCAACATGATGTACACACAAGGCGAACAACAGTGCTCTGTGCACTTCCTGTGTATCTGAGAGAAGACACCTCAAAATTCTTTAAAACATGCACGGTAAGTCACTTATTCTGCATATTTCTTAGGATTATATTTCAGCATTTTTCTCACACTGGTAAGATAGTATTTGGTAATTGTGTTTCAATACTTTTAACCTCCAGATTGAAGATGATTCAGAAGAGCCAGATTATGATTCATCAGTTGCCCTTTTGACAGTCATCCAAGAACTCCCAGACGTTGCTTTTCAGTACAATCCAGAGAAGATTTCGATCATCCTTGAGAATGAAGTTGTCATAACAAACCTTCAGAGACTCTCTGATGATGTTTGGCTTAATCTATGCATTGGATCTCTCATATCCAAAAGTGATGGCCAACACATTTGAATTTATTCAGAAAGTTCTTTTGGGTCTTGATGATGGCAAACTTAAGCCAAGGGTGTTGGCTCTAAAGAATGACTTGCTGAGTCATGCACAGTAATTTTACACTGTGTGCCTGTGTTGTGTTGTTTTCTTTGATATCAGGCATATGTGCAAGATTTCAACAAGAGTTCTTATAAAATTGGTGTTCTGCCTAAAATAAACAAAAACAAAAATAGCAGTTTCTTCTGTCACAAAGTAAAAGAAAATTGAAGACAGCAGATCAAGAAAGTTTAATTCTGTTTTGTACTCAGGTATTGCATTATGGTAATATTTTAATTTACTATCTTTGACCAGGTGTGCCTTTTTGTTGCACAGAACTGTTGTCACTGTTTTTGTTGGCATAATGGCTGTTTAGGTAATATTTCAATGTATTTTATT
>JAODJW010000001.1:51927665-51937667 GCA_026777045.1 Hyperopisus bebe
CAAAATGCGACAACGAAGACCCCGTACTGTTGCCCACCTTAAGACTTGTTTGCAGGAATAATGGGACAAAATTACACTTGAAACACTTCATCACATGGTGTCTTCAGTCCCTAAACATCTTAAGTGTTGTGAAAAGGAATGGCAACATTAAGTGGTAAATGCTTTACTGTCCCAACTTTTTTTGAAATGTGTTGCACGAACCAAAATTGGAATA
The DNA here is from genome assembly GCA_026777045.1 of Hyperopisus bebe. Taxonomy (NCBI): domain Eukaryota; kingdom Metazoa; phylum Chordata; class Actinopteri; order Osteoglossiformes; family Mormyridae; genus Hyperopisus; species Hyperopisus bebe. Next base: position 51,927,880 of record JAODJW010000001.1, read on the forward strand.
TGTGTTTATTTTGAGAAAAACAATAAAATTCATAACACATTAAATAATGTGCTGTTGTATTGTTTTCAATGTAATCCAGGTAAAAGAATTTAACAAAGTACTGTTTTCAGTTTGATTTTAATTTAACATACCGTCACAACTTTTTCTGATTTGGGGTTGCATTTTGAAACTAAGTTATTTAACAAAATGTGTTTGAAAAGAAAATAAACAATTTGGCCAGTTGTGTGATATAGGTGTGCTGCTGTGTTAAGAGTTTAGGAAAAGTATCTTAAGCATATGTAAATGCTTGATAGTGATCGAAATAAACTAAGACCCTGCCAATAGTTGGTAAGCTGACTAAATGTTATGGAACATTGTGTGGTCTGCAATTACAGCAGCCTGTATTTCCTGTAAAATGGACTGTATTTTTCCTCAGGACCATTTGAACAATTGCTGCTTCTTGGTCTGCAATGAACAGCCTGTGATGCCCGCCAACTGCAGGTCGTCTGTCAATTCTATAGAAACATACATGTCATGTAGAACACTGCAGTAAATATAGATCTGATAATGCAAGAACTGTGGTCTTTATTTGAATTATAACAATTGAATGGTACATACCTATTGTCCCTCTTGAATATTCGAATAATTGATGCAACACATGACTGGGAAATATTAGGCTGTACCCTTTGACCAGCCTCACGTAAGGAGAGCCCATGATCAACGACGGTGGCTCTAATTTCATGGGTGACCATTGTTCTTGGTTGTCTCTGACATTGCCCACCATTTCCTCCTCCACACCTACGTCCACGTCTTCTCTGGCCTTGTTCCATTGTGTGTTTAAAAAATTATATCTCATTCTTACTACTTTTATACCCTATTAGCAACTTTTGAGTGATTGAGAGTTAAGTTTGCAGCAAGAAGTGCAACTAATTGCAAGTTAGGCCCAATTTCGTTAGTGCTTTGGGTTTGGGATTTAGCAGCTGCCGCTATTTTGAAGTTAATTGCTTAATTAGACACTCTGATATGATTTTGGTGTTACCAAATGATCACTGTAACTAGTGTTTTGTAGAAATCCTTTAGCAATGCAAAGTGATGTGCAAGCAATGATAACATGGTTTCTGTTGTGCAAAAACGTTTGCTGATTTACTTAAATTTATTTGGGAATGACAACTTGGACTAAAGGCATGGTCAATGCAGTTAAGTGCCTGAGAAAACTGTAATTTTATAATTTCCTTTTTAGTAACTCATCATTCATAATTTTACCCACAATATTTTATTGTGCTTCTGCCTCTAGTGTTTCCTTATGCAAATTTCTGAGATCCATGATAGAGTTCCTGTTTTTATTGTTGTGTCTATTCCTTTATTATTTACTTATTTATCTATTTATTTATTTACTTATTGTTTTATAATTGTTTTTCATGTTTTTTTCCCTTTTCCTTTCTTTTTTCCTTTTCTCTTTTTTCTCCCTTTTTCCATGTCTTTTGTTCCTTTATTTTACATGGTTTGGGTGAGGGTGGCAGTAGGGGTGGGTTGATTATTTTTATTTTTTTTTGTATAAAGCACTTTGTTTTGCTTTGAGTTTACAGGTAAAGTGCTATATAAATAAAGTCTGATTGATTAATTTATTGATTAAGGCCTCTTCATTCAATTTCATGAAAATCCACAAGCAAAATGGCCCTTTATGGATAAGATTGGCCACCCCTGTCCTAGGCCTTTCCATGGAACAATGGCTCTGAGGAAATATCTGATTGCTTTTGGCTCTAATTCATGTGCCCAAAAGTAGCTAAATTTTAATCAGCTATGGAGGGGTGTTGGTTATCCATAGTGATACCAGTGCAAGACATTGCCTTATTCAGAAAGTTAAGTAGGGAGAAACAAGAGTTCTGTTTAAAAGCTACTGATTTTACATAGACAGCTGGGAAATAAATATCAGCGCCACATAGAAGCAACTAGAGAACTTTACTTTCAACCTGATGCTGTTACCCCTTAATCATCTGAAACTTTTAGTCGAAGTTATACTTGGAACTTTTGGTTTATAAATCATGTAAATTTAAGATGCAAGTGACAGAGTTGATTGGATTACTGCATTAGTGACTCTACTCATACTCACAGGGTGTAAAAGGAAAACAGCAGGCAAATCTAAGGCATCTGGTAAGGAAATCTTTAATGTAATGGAATAGAATTAACAACATCAATTTGTAAAGAAAACTGAGTTTTACTAGGTTTCACATCAAAAGACGTATTACTTAACTCAGATGGTTAAATTTGCAGAATCCCTCTGCATGTTTCTTTGCCAAACTTTATTTATGTACTCATTTAATTATTCACCACTGGGCCTGTTTTCAAACCTGTTCCATATGTTCAGCGTCCAAAGAGCTCATATGTACTTTATTTAGGTCACAGATGATATCAGACTTGTCCTGGAAGGGTCAGCCTGACGCTATCCTTGCCCTTGAATGCTGAATATGAAAGCTTACTTGAGCAATTTTTTTTCAGTCATCTATTTTCATTTAATTTGATAGTCACTGGAACTGAAAAAGTATGGAAGACACCAATGCAGAATACTGGTGGATGTTACAGTTTATAAATGCATGTGTTTCTCCCTTGTCTTTGCGGGACCCTGGAATCAGAGACTACATTAACTTTAACTACATTTTTTTAATGCCAATTCAACCATTAATGTTTCATATTTGCCTTGGAACAATTTGCATTAAGCTTATCGCTTGATAATGTCTTTCTTAAGACAGCTGGAGCTATGTGAATAGAAATATTATAACATACAGCTGGCACGTCCAGAAAACAAAGAGTTTTGCTTTCGAAAGGTACAGGAATAAAAAAGAGAATTTACTGCAAAAAGGTTTTCCAGTTTTTCTAGAGAGTTGTGTCCATTATACAGTAGGATTCCACCATGCAAATGAGCTCACGTTTTCCAGAAGCTTCCCCCTTCCCCTTTCTGATGCCCACATTTCCATAGCCTGTCATGGCAGAGGGCAAATAAACAGGAAATGAGTGTTAAAATGGGAACTTTAGCTTTAACATTGTGTGGAAGTAGCCAGCTTAAACTGAAACGGCCTGAATTATGGCACGTGTGCAGGAAATGTCCAAACACACAGTCTAGACAGGCCTGCTTTCTTCTGCATTGTGGATTAATGAAATCAAAAGTTGGAGCCACAAAAAGACAACAGCACACCAGTGGCCTGTATTATGAAGCAGGGTTACTGGCTTATTGGGGTAACTTGTTGGATTTGAGGTACCACAGTTTAAATGGACTTCACATTTGTGGACTTACATTTTGCCCAAACTACCTTAAATCCGACAAGTTACCCCGATAAGCCAGTAACCCCACTTCATAGTACAGGCCATTGGTGTGCTGTTGTCTTTCTGTGGCTCCAACTTTTGACTTTTTAGCAATAAACTTCACGGCATCAGAGCTCAAGGCCTTCAAAACATTTCACTGTCTAAAAACAGAAAGGATTAAGACACATTTAAAAACCAGAAAGCATTTAAATTTATGTAATGAACGGGTGTGCTTTATCTGCCTTTCTCTGCATTTTGAATATATGCTTAGTGCTCTTTTCATTAACACATGTGGCATGATTATATCATTGAAGCAGTGTTAAACACCTCTCACTTTCAAAGCAAAGTTACGTAACAGCAATGCAAGGGATAATGCAGTGGTAATTGTAGGCTTGCTACATACCATTGATTGTGTAAGGCTCTGCTTTGACCTTCTGGGTCTCGCTTTAACTTCAGCATTCTTTAATAGTTAGGTGGGTGATTTTTGCAGGAAGCGAAGAGGTAGGTTTTATCGATCTCTGAATCCTTCTTAATGGTCCCCGCAAGGTGGATCCACCCTCTCCCCTACAGCCACTTTCAAGAAACATTCACAATTTGAGGAGATATTTTACTGGTCCATTATGCCAGACCTCATTGTATATGCACGTTAGCAAGCAAAGGGCTGCAATTTAGACTGTACATTATAACCAGCATGCCTGGAGATGCTCACCAGTGCAAACCCCATCAGGCAAGCCAGGACCATCTTAGCAACCGACACCATAGAGCTGAGACATGAGCTGCTGATACGAACTTCTCCTCGACAAACTCACTTGATCCAGACAGGCGGCTCCACCACGGTGCAGCCAGTAGGCGATTAATTTTAAACAAAAGTTAAGATGAGCAGTCAGTTTTGCATGTTGCATGACTGACCATGGAAAGTTAACATTACGCTTTCAAAAAAATCTTTCTGGAAATAGTAAAGTGTCGTTTGGCACTCAGGCAATTTTCTAACAGTGCTTCTATGTTCGAGTGGTCATATCTAATTGAAGGAGTTTATCTGCATGCCTCCGTATCTCCTCCCTGTCATGGCCCTAACAAGGCACGTCTCTCGTGTATCCCTCTTGTCTTGCCTCTCATTCCTAAGCCTTGTGTGGACATCACTCCTAATTGCCTCTCATTAGCCCCTTGTTAGTCTTTGTACTTAAAGAGCTGTTCGTCTTGTCATCCCCAATTCAGTAATTAACATCTGTCCTCCTGTTGCCTGTGTCCTTCCCCATGCTAAGCCTTCCTGTGTTGAATCCTTGTGGTCCTGTTTTGTTTCCCTACTTTTATATTATTCAATAAAGCCCCTTTTTGATTTCCTGATACCTGCCCTCAATTCCTTTGGCTTCTGGATATGACATCAGCCATGTTCGTGATCCCAGTCTGTCAACTTTAAGCTTTCATTATGACAGGCTCATTACTTTAAAAGCTTCTTATGAATTGATTTTATTTTAATAGAAAATGATGATTAAACCCTGAGCAGCCCACTCCGTCTGTCTGATCCTCGTGTTTCCCCTTGGGCATGGCTCTAAATCAGCCACACCTATAGCCTGTCAGTCTTACCTCTTGCTCTTGCCCTCCTGTTGATCATTCACAGCTGCCTTCTGTTTTCTCCTCATTAGCCAAGTATTTGTCTCTCAGTCCAGTGTTCCTTGTTTGGTCATTGTTGCCTGTTCGTGTCTGCTGTCAGCTCTGTGAGTGTTGATAAAACTTCCCCACAAGGTGTTTTCTTGCACAGTCTGTATTCTGGGTTGTTCCTTCTGTTGTGGATGTGACAGAACAATAATATTTAACCTTTGTCCTATGTTAGCTTTCTGTTCCTATCTCTTATGTTAAATGGGTCGGTGCCAACTCGTGTCTTAAATCAGCCATAAAATACCTTCAACAATTATTTATCATCCATTTTGTTTCTTACCTCTTGGTTACCTTGTTAGGCTTCCTTATCCATGAAAAGATTGGTTTTAATATTTTTGTTGTGGCTATCTGGACCTTGCTTTTGACAACATACCTCTCGTTTTCAATAAAAAAAAAAATGGTAAAATAGACGTTAAGAGAATTATATAAATAAACTGAACTGGTGTTATGTTGCCTTACATGTATGGGCATGCCTTGCCTTGATTTTTGTTTTATTTTGTTTAAATAGAGATTCCTGACAAAGTCAAAAAGCTTTGATGCAGTACACATTTATGTGCTTTTATGCATTGCAAACTTACGGGTCAGTGCCGACCCTAACATGAGAGCAAGGTTAAGCTCATGGAAAAGAAGCAAACTTCCCAGTTTTCCTCAGGAATGCTGAGTGTGGGAGTCTAAACATACTTCACTAGTAATTCATTAAGTTACATGTTGATCGAAGTTCATAGTTTGAAAGTGTAATGATTCATATATTGCTAAGGGAAAGTATTTTGTAATTATTTACAGTAATATGTGAACTACCTGTAAAAGTTTGTTTTGTGCCTTAAAGAGTGTCAGATTAAGTGTAATGAGAGAAAAGCTTGTTAATAATCATTTACTGGAGGATGGATCCACACAGACTTTTGACCTTTGTCTCTCTCTTACACATTATTTTTGTCATGCTCACCTCACGGTGCCAGCAACCACAGCTGACTCCTCTTGGTTCTAATCAGTAGAACTCCCTACTTAAGCTTCACACCAGCGGCAATGCAATGTGAGGTATTGTTGGCATGCCACTACTAAGCACTTTATGTCTTTGTTGTTCCCACAGTTGCGTTTCGTTCCATCCGCCTAGTCCTTCTTGAACCTCCTGCACCTCCTGCCTGCCCTCCTAACCTCTCACTCCCGCCCGGAATGCCCCTAGTGGATTCCCCTTCTTTGTTCATTTATCCGAGTCTTCTGACCGACCAACCCCCCAGCTCCTCGACCCTCAGAAATTCCCTTAATGACCACAACTTTGGGCTTCTGGTGTTTTGTACGGGAGGCTTCTGGTTCTTCTCTGTTTTGCCCTTAATAAACCTGGTTGCCTGGAATACCCTGTCCTGGTCTTGTTTGACAGTCAAGAATACCTAGCCTTACCAATGGATTTTCAGGACCAACTGCAGCTGGCGCAGACCCAAATCTCCAGGCTGACTGATGTAGTTAAACAACTACAGATGGCCGGGGCAGCCACTACTCCGCTACCTCTATCACCCCTGTGCCATCCCGTGCCAGTGGCCATGCCCAACAGGTATGTCGGACACCCAGAGCAATGCAGGGCTTTTCTAATGCAATGTGGACTATACATAGATCACCACCCTTGCCTATTTCCTTTGGACCAAGACCGCATTCACTTTATGTCTCTGTTAAGCGGAAAAGCCCTTACATGGACAACTGCTCTCTGGAGGGAGAACAGCCTGCTCCTCCTCTCTTCTTGTGAGTTTCAGACTGCATTTAAGGAGCTGTTTGATCATCCAGCGGTGGGACTAAACCTCACCGACCAACTCCTAAAATTGTCAGGGAAACTGATTGGCATCCAACTTCACTCTGGAGTTCCGCACGCTGGCAGCCGGGTTGGATTGGATGACTACGTACAGACAGTTTATCGCAATGCTCTCCACCTGGAATAATGGACAGAATTGGGGCGCTACCAGAACCTTAGATGAATATATGATTATCCATTACACTGGACACTATCATGAGAGAGCAGCGAAGAACCACTGTGTGGACCGAAGGATTCTTGCCTTCTCATTCCACCCGGGCGTCGGATCCGTAACCAATGGTTCTTGGACGCGTGCCCCTTATATTGGAAGAATGTGAAAGACGCTGAAGTCGGGGCTTATGCATTTACTATAGTGAAGCAGGGCATTTTATGCATCTCTGCCCGATACCCACCCTGCGGGATCGACCTGAAGGAACACAGGTAAAATCACTAATCCCTCCGGATGTAACTAAAGTGCAGATGGTTGTACCTGTCACTTTTAGGGGTGCAGTATGGGTGAAGGATCAAGGCCTACTTGACTCTAGGGCGACAGGAAGTTTTGGGGATGCAGTCTTCACCCAGCAACACCACGTTCCCTTTGAGAAATTGTTCCAGGCACTGATAGTGAAAGGAGTCGACAGGAAACCTCTCTCAGTGGGGCTGGTAACCCACTGCACCATCCCCCTGACTTTCAAAGTAGGGATTCTCCATTCAGAGACCATGCTGTTCCTGGTTGTCCCCTCTCTGAGAGAAAGTAATGCTGGGATTTCCTTGGTTAAGACAACACAATCCCATGATTGACTCAAGGAAAGGGGAGATCCAGAACTGGTCCCCTGACTGCTTTCTAAACTGGTTCTCTGCCCTGCCATGTTTCTTCTATTGAGAGCCCTCTTCCTGAAGATCTTTCCATCATCCCTGAGCCTTATCGTGATTTCCAAAGAGTGTTTAGCAAAATCCTTACAGGCTGCCCCTTCATCGCTCCTCTGACTCATTGAAGGGACGTCCGACCCCATGGATGCCTTTTCGCCCTTTCTAAATGTGAGGAGGAGGCCATGAAGAATTATGTCCAGGAATCTCTGAAACAAGGCATCATTCGTCCCTCCACCTCACCTGTCACATCCGAGTTCTTTTTTGTTGAGAAGAAGGATGAGAGACTTCGACCCTGTATAGACTACTGGGCACTCAATGCCATTTCCAAGAAACATCGAGACCCTCTGCCGCTGATTCCCTCCACCTTAGAACAGCTTCGAACCACCTGTATATTTATTGTACCAAACTGGATTTAAGAAGCGCCTATAATCTGCTTCGAATAAGAAAAGGGGACAAGTGGAAGACTGCATTCCTCACCTTTACAGGACAATATGAATATCATGTGATGCCTTATAGGCTAGCGAACATCTGAAAGACAGAAGCCTTGTTAATCAGTGACATTTTGCGAGACATGCTGCATCGCTTTGTGATTGCCTATATTGATGAAATCCTGATTTATTCAGAAACAGAAGAACCATACATCGACCACTTAAAGGTACTTCATAGGCTGGCTGATAACAGACTCTGTCAAAGGTGAGAAATGTGAATTCCATTGTTGCAGTTAAATTCCTTGGCTGCATAATTACTCCAGGAGGAGTTACTATGGACGAGCATAAAGTAACAGCAGTGTGGGACTGGCTATGGCCAGCAACAGTAAAGGACCTTCAGCGGTTTTTAGGCTTTGCCAACTTTTATCAATGGTTTATTCAGGGATTTAGTACTTTGGCTGCCCCTCTAACTGATCTCTTGAAGCGTGGTGAGAAGAGGCTGAGGTGGTGGGGGGTCAGTCAGGAGATGCCTCCATTCCTCTAGGGCTACTTTGATGGCAAGTAGTTCTCTATTCCCCACATCATAGTTATGCTCAGCATCTGTGAGTTTCTTGGACAAAAAAGCACATGGATAGGCCTTACTGATCAGGGGGGTCCTTTTGGGTGAGAACTACTGCTATGCCCACCTCAAAGGGAGCTTGGGTTCTGGTTGTTTCAAGATGTGAGCAGAGCAAAAATGTTTCTTCAGGTCTTCAAAGGCCCTTCCCACGCCTCCTGCTTGCCCTCCTTCCTTTCCACCCCCCTGTGAAGCTCCTTGTGGATTCCCCTTCTTTGTTCATCTGCTTCTCCTGACTAACCTCCCGCCACCTCACCCTCGGCTCTTCCCTTAATGACCATGACTTTGAGATATGACTTGACATCTAGTGTTTCGGGCTAATGGCTTCTGGTTGAGACCCTCCAATGGCTTCCGACTTTTCTCTGTTTTGCCCTTAATAAACCTGATTGCCTGGAATTCCCTGTCCTGGTCTTGTTTGACAGTACAATTTTGAAGTACCTCTTGGACACATGGAAACCTTTGCACATATTGGAAGAACTTTTTTTATTTTGCCATTTAATTTACTTTAAGGAAATAGTTGTAAGTCTTGCAAGTGGTCTCGTGGGTTTCTTTATGCGGATTTTAATGGGACAGAATCAAGGATCAACCGAAGGCTTTATTTCAAGATTTCAATATTTCTAGTTTCCCATGGGAATGCTGAGGGAGCCTGTTCCCGGTGCTGTTTGTACACACATTTCCCAGTTATTCTAACAAATTGATCCGATCGACTAACAGAGTGCAGAGGGGGTACGGGTAGCAGGTATTGATACCAAGATCAAAATAACAGCGATTCTCTGAATGTGTAAACTACTCTCTCAGTAGACATCCAGCTCAGACCAAGATGAGCAAAATAGCTCTGATCTAAAGCCAAAAGTCAACCTGATGAAAATATTTAGATACAAACAGGATTATACTAAAAGATTATAGATCTTTCAGTACAGTATTAAATGATGAAATGAAAGTAACAGTAAATGAACAGTAAATGTGTTACGGCGGGGCACCGGAAAAATAAGGAGGACGCGATAGCGGATCAGTCCAATGGGAAGAGTAGGCTTTATTCCGAACAGAACCCAGGAGAAAGAACAGGCAGGGGTTGGTCGATCTGGGTAGGTATCCAGGGGAATAGGCAGGGCTCGGAATCCGGGGACAGGCAGGGGTCAGGCGATCGGTGTCGGCAGTAAGAGGG
>JAODJW010000001.1:51956292-51984351 GCA_026777045.1 Hyperopisus bebe
GAGCAGTGTGGTTTTCGCCCTGGCCGTGGAACAGTGGACCAGCTCTATACTCTCGGCAGGGTCCTGGAGGGTGCGTGAGAGTTTGCCCAAACAGTTTACATGTGTTTTGTGGACTTGGAGAAGGTTTTTCACCATGTCTCTTGGGGAGTCCTGTGGGGAGTGCTCCGGGAGTATGGGATGCCGGGCTGCCTTATAAGGGCTGTTCGGTCCCTGTACAACTGGTGCCAAAGCTTGGTCTGCATTGTCAGCAGTAAGACTCGTTCCAGGTGAGGATTGGTCTCCGCCAGGGCTGCCCTTGGTCACCGATTCTGTTCATAACTTTTATGGACAGAATTTCTAGGCGCAGCCAGGGCGTCCATGAGAGTGTCCGGTTTGGTGACCTCAGGATTAAGTCTCTGCTTTTTGCAGATGATGTGGTTCTGTTGGCTTCATCATACCGTGACCTTCAGCTCTCACTGGAGCAGTTTGCAGCCGAGTGTGAAGCGGCTGGGATGAAAACCGGCACCTCCAAATCCGAGACCATGATCCTCAGCCGGAAAAGGGTGGAGTGCTCTCTCTGGGTCGGGGAGGGGGTCCTTCCCCAAGTGGAGGAGTTTAAGTATCTCAGGGTTTTGTTTTGTTTATGAGTAAGGGAAGGATGGAGCAGGAGATCGACAGGCGGATAGGTGCAGCATCAGCAGTGATGCGGGCGCTGCATCAGTTTGTCATGGTGAAGAAGGAGCTGAGCCAAAAGGCAAAGCTCTCGATTTACCAGTCAATCTACGTTTCTACCCTCAACTATGATCATCAGCTATGGTTCGTGACTGAAAGAACGAGTTCGCGAGTACAAGCAGCCAAAATGAGTTTTCTCCACAGGGTGGCTGGGCTCTCCCTTAGAGATAGGGTGAGGAGCTCGGTCATTCGGGAGAGACTCAGAGTAGAGCCGCTGCTCCTCCGCATTGAGAGGAACCAGATAAGGTGGCTTAGGATGCCTCCTGGATGCCTCCCTGGTGAGGTGTTCCGGGCATGTCCCACTGGGAGGATCGAGGCCCCGGGGAAGACCCAGGACACACTGGAGGGACTACTGCCCTGGCCACCCCACAACTCCGCCCTTGGCCATAAACTATGTCCCACTGTATCCCAGGTAAATTAAAATCACCCATAACCACCACATCATTTTTATTACTCATAATCCTGATATCATCATATAACATTCTGCTTTCCTCTGCAGCTACATTAGGTGCTCTATGACAAACACCAACAATTAGGCCATTTGAGTTTTCAGCCTGGTTTTACCCATACAACTTCTGTACTTTTATTTTTATCAGTGAGTTCCCTTGCCTGCAAATTTTCTTTTACGTATACTGCAACAACACCTTCCTTCTTGCCTATCCGGTCTCTACGGAACAATGTGTAACCATCCATATTATATTCTTCTCCATCACTGTCACTCATCCATGTTTCTGTTATTCCTAATATTGTGACTCATGAACATCTTGATTTAGTGCACTATTACACCCCTATAATTGACGATTTACAATATCTGAATTCCGCAGTGTGTTTATTTTTACTGGATGTTCCTCATGGGTTATGTATGCGAAATAGATAACTGCTGACTTGGCGGACATGATGAGGACAGGAATTAACTGTGTGGGACAATGTTGAAAAACATTGAAGCTAATATTAGAAAGTGGGGCAGTTCTAAAGCTTCTGTGGACACTCTGTGGATGGATTGTTGCAAGTTTTTGAGTCAAGACCAAGTAATAAGCCACCTGAGTACATAACAGGACTGAGTCCAGACTGTGGACTTGACTATCAAAACTCAAAAGTTTTTACTGAACATGTGAAGGTGTTTGAAATGTCACCAGTATGACAGCCTGTATGAAGGAAGCCCCAAAACAGGCAATGACCCTCAATGGATGCATGTAGATGGATGCTTGTCTTTGAAAAGATGCTTTGTCTGCCACAATCAAGACATGATGCAAATTCCACTGGCTCCAGGGAACGCGGTAAACAACTGGATTTAATTAACTCCAAGCCACCCCATACATTTGCACTTTAAAATAATAGGTCTATTTTCCCTGACTCCTTTAAGCTTGCCCCAAAGAAGAGCATATGCTGAGAAGTAGAGAGATAGTCCATCACTCTGCTAATCTCTGAAGACCCTGTGCGAGCATGCCATTTGCAATGGATGTTGGTATTACCAGCTTCATCAACCGTGACACTGTCACCGATGGCCTAATAGAGCACAGATGGCATGTCGGCAGTCTCCCCGTTTGTCACAAAAACAAAAGTGAAAGGCGATGCAGTGAAAACCCAAATTAGGAAGTTTTCACATCTGGAAGTATCCCCTCCAGAGGTGGGGAGAGTCATGGAGAACTTTAATACAGAATGAAAGGAGCTCATCAATGAGTGCTTCCTCATTCCCTGCCTCTTCTCTGAGTGCTCACTCATTCCCTGCCTCTTCGCTGAGTACAACCTCATTCCCTACTCCTTTCCTTTCTTCATCTCTAAGTGCATCGTCCATTCCTCTGCATGGTAATGGCAAATGTCACCTGCTCACCTGCTTGGTGAGAAATTACCCTGACAGTCCATATTACTGTGCTTGGTGATGTTATTTTCTTACAGAAGGTTTTTCCCATGCTTTTCAAACTTCTAGGGAGTAATATTACTTGGACCTAGGAGGACCTTTTGTTACAGATTGCATTTTTTTTGTTCTTGTAGCCAAGTCTAAATAACAACAGTGGCAAATAAATGAGCAGCCTTTTGATCATCCATCAACATCAAGGGAAGAAAATTTTACAAAAAGTACATTTATCCAAACTGCATGCTTCCATCGGGGTGCAGAGGAGCAGCAGCAAGGTTTGTTTAGAAGCGGAAAAATCCACCTCGCTGATCCTGCTTCATTATCTCAAGGAGGACCTATCGGCAGTATGTGTGTTTAATTAAAAGTATTATTACGGTTTGTGTTTACTTATAACTGCCTGCCTAACACAAATTAATTACTGTAAACACAACAGAAACCCTGAAGCATTTTTTCTTACAATGTCAATATTCCAATTCATTAAGATGGCTTCTTTATTCCAGACAAATGAGCAGTTTTTTGGGACAATTCGGCTGAGTTTAATTAGATTTAGCTAGTTGTTCCCAAGTGAAGAGCTGAGATGTGCTTTATCACTGACTCACACTGATATACTGTAGCAGCAGCCAAACTAATGAAAGCATTTAAGAGGCAGATTTGCACTCTTGACACTTCCAGAGTGCAATGATTGTCAGCTGGAATCCTTAACTTGCCCTCAATCATGTGTTTCACAGCTAAAGGCTACATCCCAACTTATGGCTAAACATCCCCAAAAAAATGTTTGTCAGTATAATGAGGAGTTTGAGAGCAGTATGACAAGTGTGTTTTTGCAATACAAAGATGCTCACTGGCAGTGTCTGTGTCAAATATAGCTGAGGAAATTGTACTACTGAATCCATAATGGCTCAATAGCTTTAATAAGATATTGTCCTGTGTTACATGGAAATCACAAAAATTAGATGTTCAAAAATGAGAATAACATTCACACCCCAGAGGGTCAGTTCTAATAAAAGACAGCTGAGGTGCAAAATATTGCTTAATCTTCTTATTCTGCAAACAATTGAGATCTACAGTCTATGTGTAATGTGGCTAAACACAGCCGTGTCTAAGTAATCCACTTTGAGGATCATGACGGTGGTGTGGTGGAGGGGTTTGCAAATGATCCACTGAGTTATGTCATCTGAGGCTCGATCTCTCTTGGTGGACACTCCCTCAGTAAGGACAGATCATGATGCATTGATTTACTGAGATTACCATTCTCAACATCCCTGGGAAAGTCCATGCCATGGTACTGGAGAAGAAACTAATGGTTGCACCTAGAATTCTGGTCTGACCATGGAACAGTGGAATATTGAGGTTGGAGCTACAGTTAGTGTTGGGGCTAGCATTGTGTTTGATGGTAGTTCAGAGCTTGATGGAATTGTTGTTAACAGTAGGGATGCAGCTAATGTAAAGGTTAGGGTTGCCATTAGAGTTGAAGCTAGGTTTAGGGTTAGGGTGGAAGCTATGGTTAAGATTAGCATTAGGGCTGGAGTTAGGGTTAGGGATAGTATTAGCATTGGAGCTCGGATTAATGTTTAGGTCAGTATGAAGGTTGGCAAAACCCTTATCAGTAAAAGTGGTGGGAAGATGATCAAGGTGTCTGGCAGTTTGATAACTGAACTGCACCGCATGTTTGTGCACTTTGTGTTACATAATGCACTAACTATCTATCTATCTATCTATCTATCTATCTATCTAATCTGGTGGGCAGCGTGTGGCTCAGTGGGCTAAGCCTGTGTACCTGTAATCAGAAGGTCACCAGTTCAGCCTCAGCCCGTCTGCGGGTCCTTGAACAAGGCCCTTAACTTCCAGCTCCCTGGGTGCCCCAACAAGTGGCTGCCTTTCACAGACAAGTTACTCTACAAAGAGCAAGTTCAGGGAGACATAAAGACAATTTCCCCACAGGGATCAATAAAGTATCAATTATTGTCTGTCTGTCTCTCCATCCATCCATCCACAGGATAATGCCCATATAGTTAGTGGAAGTTGTGCATTAGTCAGATATGTGTGCCTTGTATTACATATGTGTATCTTCATTCCTTCCAACATAGTAGCATCAGCTCTGTTATAACCCCTGGGCTAGGTCAGGTAACAGTAACATGTGATGTGGGTCAGCAGCAACTGAATCAGAATAATGCAAACACAGCCAGATCAGAGTCTACTCTTCTAATGCTCCAAAGAACTATATACAAAGGAAATATGTATTCTGTTGGGTAGTAGTCACCCTGGGCAGTGGTCTTCACCAGGGCAGGGAGCAAGGGGAGGTGCTAAAGGAATGAAAAGAATAAATCATTGCTGTAATGACCCAAGTGTACCTAGGCACTGAACAGACACTGCTACACTATACCTACTTGAAAATACAAGGGATGATGCTCTCCTCGTGATGTAGTGTTTTTAAATAAACATCATCCTATGGGCAAATGTAGGTGTGCGCACACCTACCTAGCTCCCCACCTTATTCATTATGTACCCCACCTCATATACTGCACGGGCAATAGAATAATACAAACGTGAGATAACCGAGAAATCCGTAAATGGTTACAAATAATCTGTCTACATTCAACAGATCTCACAATTACCACGCACAGGTCACCTAACAGCTACCGGGACAATGGTGCAGAACCACCAAACACCACTGGAGTACTCATCCGGCTCCCTGATAAGTGCAGGTCCTCCCCCCACCCCCATAAGTGACAGCACGCTGGGATTGGTCCAAGCACCAGACGCCCATTTCGTTTTCCGGAAACCCTGTTTCAGTATCAATGAAAGATTAAAAAGGAATGGAAAAAAAAAACAAAAGCAAAAAAAAAGTACCTGTACGTGCCGTACAAGCATGTAACAAGCTCTTACAAATGATCATTACTCTGCTGTGCAGACTGTACTTGGGTAATTTACAAATTTATAATTATATAAAAATGACTGATCTGTAAAAGGGCAGGTCAAACACGGACCTCCTTCACCCTCGTATAATGTTATGTGCAATAAAAGTAGACAGGTTTCCTCTACTATGATCCAGAGAGCTGTGTCCTGGACCCTTTTCCTGAAGGTCAATTAAAATTCTCAGAGCAAACAAAAAATTAATTACTTCACAGCCCAATGTACCCCTGGGATTAGCTTTGAAAAACATGTGCCTTTAAGTTAATCTAAATCAGTTAGTTATCTCCACTGTGTAGAATGTTAATGCTGAAAAATAAGCATCGAGTACATCAGCAAACCCACTGTGAATTGAGAGAATTCTAACTCTATTACTGGGATTATAAGAAAAACTGAAGAGGTTTCATCAGAAATCAAAGCCATACTGCCATTCTTACCTCCTGGGTATGCAGATTTCAAAAATATAATGCTAATGAACATTAACTGCTCGAGTAACATCTTCTTATGGACTCTACATTAATTCGTCCTTCCATCTCAACTAGTGGGCAACAATTTCTTTTTGGATTAAGATGTATTATTATGTCCTTATCCTCAGAGGGTAAAAGGCCAACTTCACTACTAAGCTGTCAACCCGTTATACACACAGAATCACTTTAAACATCGACTCACTATGCTGTGCTAAATGTCATGCCTTGTTTACATGGTGCGGCTTCATGCCTTCTGTGTTTTCCGTGCCTCTTTTGTCACAACTTGTGCTTGCTGGTTAAAACCATTTATTGGCCTTCATAGACAAGCTCTGCAACAGAACACCTTAACCTGGCCCATCCGTCTATCACAACAGGTCATCTGCCCATCAGCCTCTAGAGACCAACAGTCTAAAACACAGCCAGAAACAGACAACCGGGGGAATTGGGCCACTGACTAGATAGACAGCTCCCAGATGAGCTGCACCAGAAGGCAAACTCAAAAGCCAAGAACCAGGGAACCTAATAGGGCCAAGCACACAAAATCCAGGGCACAGAGAAAACCCCAAGGACAGGACTTCTGAGACACAGCCAGCTATTTGCAACCATGAACCCCAAAACCGGCTAACCAGAAACCCTAAACAACAGCACTGACTGTACAGTGAGAACTGCTCAATGATCTGCTTAAATACAGTTGGGCTCTAATTGCCATTAGTCCAGAGAAGGTTCAGCTACCTAATTAGTCAATCGGGTAGGTGTGACAGCTTTAACACGGCGCTACTTCACCCCTCCTATGTTACCTGTGCTGCTTTTCCTTTTCTGTTTTAAAACAGTTCTACTCCTGTGTTTCTTTTGCTGTTTTAAAATGGTGATGCTCCCCTGTCTTTTCCAGTGTTAGCTTCACCTCCCAGTAAGTAGAGCACTAAACACTTCTGGGGGCTGTGATTTATGTGATGGAAGTCACAGGTTACACTAGTTATCAGAATTCTTTAACAGTCTCCCTGGGACAATATGACAAACCTCTCTCTGCCTGCAAATATCATATATCTATCTCTCTCGTGGGATTCAGCAAACACAGGCCAGCCCAGGAGCACAGAGAAGAGCACAGCTAGGACCCATTCTGCTCACGTTTCTATGGTGCTGAAATGGCAGGAAGCCATATGTGGATGATGTGCGTGCCTCACTCACACACAAAGTTGTAGTCTTCTGCAGTCTCGAGTGGTTATAGTTCTGGTTTATAAAATCCTGCTATTAAAAATCATCCAATTCGGGGTGCAATCCCCCGGCTGCTACTTCATTTGTGTGTGTGTGTGTGTGTGTGTGTGTGTGTGTTTGTGGATTAGCTTTATATTCCATCGTGGGGACCAAATATCGCCCACAATGTGTGGAAAACCTGTTATTTTGACATTGTGGGGACCATTTTTCAGGTCCCCACAAAGATCTGTGAATGCAATCAAAAAACTAAAAATGCCAAAAGTCTCATACTTTGTGTCGCTACTTATGGTTTAGGACTGGGTAGGGATTAAGGTTGTCATGCTGGGATTAGTTTTCCCCATAGAAATGAAAGGAGAGTCCCTACAAAGTTATAATTACAAACCTGTGTGTGTGTGTGTGTGTGTGTGTGTGTGTGTGTGTGTGTGTGTGTGTGTGTGTGCGTGTTTGAGAGTTATTAGTTATCTTTCTAAAAAAAAAGCAAGCAGCCACCTGAATGAACTGAATGAATGGATATTCACACCCTCCTGCCATTTGCCTTTTAGTTGGTTGATGTGTGCGTTTGTTCTTTCCCATAGCACCTTATGCTGGTGATTTTGCTCTGAACATCCAATTCCAGGGAGGTTGAGCCGTGATTGTGGCTTAAATAGCCCAGAATTATTCATATTTTTTGCCTTGCGCCTGCTGGATTTAGTTTGATGGTACAAATAAGGTGTGTGTGTTCTACTTTATTGTGCTCAGAGCCTTGGGAGGCTCTTCTGCTCCCTTTAAAATATTGATTACGGGGTTTTCCTGCAGCACTGGTGCATATCGTGTTCTTCAGCAACAAGAAATACTTTGATAGATGAAGATCAAGCAGGACTCAGCGTTTGGTTTGGCCATGGCTAATAGCTATCGTTTCTGGCCTTGTCAACAAAATGACTTCTGCAGTACCTGTCTTTGCAGTAAAAGCAGTTAATACAAGAAGATTGCCCACTTAGCACAAACAATTATGAGTAAATGGCCAGGCAATCAGCAGATGACACTATATGGTATTTTATCAACAGATATTTATCAACAGCAACTACAGTCTAAATTAATAACCAGTTAACTGTGGGCATTTTTGGCCATAAGTTGCCTACAGGTATATGCACAGTAAAGGGATGTATGAAGTTTGCAAGCTTATAAATGGGTTTGTTCTTCTAACACGAAGTACAGCACATCATGGATGAAGATTTTTTTTTCACAATACCTCAGAAAGATCCAGTTAACAGCACCGAGATGTTGAGCATGAGAATATAATGATGTTATATTAAAAGTCACAGTGTTATAGCCCCTTACTTCTTGTGGATAACGATAGGAGAAAACTTCCAGCTGGCTTTTTTCTAGACATTCTTGTACCCGTGTGGTATGACATTTTGAATTAAAAATAGCTTGAACTATAAAATTTCCATAAGCATAGCAATTCTACAAGACATTTTGTGTAAGCCATGCCATAACTTCAGCTGGCTCCCTGGTGTCATAAGTCAATTGGAAAATAGCTGCAATTAATGCACCAAAGTCATGTGCAAATGGCGGCAGTGGCGGTGAGCGACTTTTTGGAGCTTGGCATGCAAGCTGTCGTCCGCAGGCCCACGGAGTGCCCATTCTCTACCAGAGAATCTAACATGCTGTCAGGGGAGACGGGGCAGAAAGACAGAGATCCAGAGATGCGGGGATAACGGAGCTTTAATGGACAGGCAGATCCAACAACAGGTAACACCAGGGGAGCGGAAAGAACCGGCTCCTCAGCTCCAGCGCTCGTATGACGAGCGAGGGGCACGAGGGAGACCGCAGTGAGGAATAGCGAGTCGATGGGCAAAGTGACGTCAGGCGGTATTCGTAGTCCAGGTCCGATAGCGAGGGTCAAAGCCAGGAAGGTCTGTCCGACAAGCGGGCACGGGACAGGAACACACTGGAAGGGACGGATGGGAGGCTCGGCAGGACAGGCGGGTTAAAGACGGGAACTGGACTGCGGAGGGGAAAAAAGGTAAGGATGGAACACAGGGCTGACAGGTAAGGCGAGGGCAGGCAGGTAAACGAGAGACAAAAAGAGTGCTCGGTATGGCTCGAAATCATCGGCGCAATACTTCACAAGGACTGAGTGGGAGTCCGCTTCCTTTAAAGGGGTTAATTGCCGGTTGATATGTTGCACCTGTCAGTTCCCACCCCCGTGGGTGTGACACATGCCAGTCGTCGTTTCATTTTCAGTTCACTGGAAATGACGAGGAGTAACATCAAGACAAGGATCTCATCCATTGCAGGGGTAATCCTCAGCTAACTAGCTGTGTATCAGCACTCCCATTTCCCAGGTCAGAGGGGTTGGAGGTGCTCAGTGGAAATGCCAGTAAACCACCAGCAATTCATCTTTGTACTATAATCTTCTGAGGAACAATACATTAAAAAACAGTGGATCCCTCCTTGCACTTCAGCCATGCTTTTTCTGCTTTCGTTGGCCAGCTGGTTGGCAGGGTTTGGGGCATCTTCCTGCAGGTTATCAGTAGGGTCCCGTCTGACCACTTTATGACTTTTTCTTCCATACCTTCAGCACACTGCTGCTTCTGCCTGTGTGCTCGGATTTTTCCAGAAACAAATGACCTGTACATACTTTATGAATCACAAACTCCCTCCTGGGCAAACACATTTAAACACAGACCTCAGGGCTTAATCAAGATGAAATGTTGTTTAGTTACTTAAAAACTACACTCTTGCATCTTCCGTGAGAGGAGAAATATGGTACCAGATATTTAGGTAATATTTGGTGGTATTGTTCCATTTTGCAGTAAATTATATCTTTTACTTCTTCACTCAGAGCGTGAGGCGAAGCTTTGTCATGGGGGGTTTGGCTGAGGTGTAATTTAAAGGTCAATTAGTGCAATTTCCGACACCCCATGCGAACGTGACAGCCTTTAAGACGTCATTGAGTACAAACGGTGTGAATAAATGAACCGGCAAGGTTCTGTGTAGTACGAGAGCGGATGAGTGCGGGTGCTGGCTGGCTCCTCTTATTACCCGGTCACATGGCTCTTCGGGTTGCACGCCACATGGCCCATTCACCGGGATGCTTGCTCGCATGAATTGCTTCTATTTTTAAAAATAAAAGCGTTCCTGAATTTTGAAGTACGTGGTACAGTCATCCAGCCACCTTGTTTAAGGCCTAAACGATGAAGCCTCTCTGGTAAATCTTGGGGGATGGGATTAGAGGAGTGGGGTGGGTCAGTGTTCACCATTCCCCCAGCAGGCTGTGGGAGGCACTTTTGCTGCAAATGAGTCTCACAGAGATGATGCGTGCCCTGAGCGGCAGCAGCAGCTCCTCATGGGGGGGCCTCCTTGCTCTCATTTTTGCCTTCGGCAGTCGCAGCCCCTCTTTGGATAGCAGTGCGCAATTGGAAATGTTTCAATGGCAAATCTTCTCTTTTATAGCTGTTTTTTCCTGAGCTGTTTATTTAACTGTCCCAGACATCATAGGCTGGAGTCAAAGGCCCCCCATGTTTTACAGAAAGTGACCCCCCCCCTCTACAGAGCCACACCTATTCAAGTCAGATCATCACAACATATAATGAATTATTTATCCAAAACAGTGGTGGCAGCTCAGGCTTGAAAGCTGGATATGGCTTACTGAGTTTACTGAAAATTTCTTGCTGTGTTTGTAGGTAATCCAGGGGTCAGGCAGACCTTTGAAGGGTAAACTGTGTCCTTCAGATCATCCACAAGTCCCCATACTGGCTCAGCTGAAATGCTATTGCCAGAAACCCACAGGTCCACCTGACGATACCTCCAGCTCCAAAGCCTCCAGTGCTATTTGGTAGATGCAAAGGTTTTTATGCTGGCAGAATTTCAGCCTGGGTTTCAGGCTTAGGTTGCTATATGATGGCACACAGCAGAGCCCCAGCACCTATAAATAGGCTCTTCTCTATTGTGAAGCCCAGCCCCCCTTGTCCATTTTTCACTCCAGCTTAATTAGATGGATGAAGTCAACTTCTTGAAGCAATCAAAGCGTATCGATTTCCTCCCATAATGCACCCTTTTATTCCACAGGGCAGTGCTTCCATGAGGCGGGTCACAGCAATAGAGACAGGAGATTAGGCCCAGTATCCTCTGACTTCACCTTGATGTGACCTCTGCCCCCAGCCATTCCTGGAGCCTGAGAATCGTCTAATGAAACCCAGCTTTCATGCTGAAAGCCAGTGCCACTATTTGCCAGAGACGGTGTACAGAATTTTCCAAACCCAGAAACATTTGATTTGCATGTGAATGTGACTACATAACATCAATGTACACTACCAGTCAAAAGTTTTTGCACACACTGAGATCGTCTATATTTGCATGTTACTAACTTAATATTTACTAAAAGTACACTCAATATTATTTGCTAACAAATAAATTTACAGTATGTTCACCATTTGGAAACATTTATTAGCTAGAAAATGTCATATTTGATTCATCATACTAACCTCCTCTAACACTTATAATAGGAGAGACAATTCAAGGCACTCTTTCTATAAGGGACATTAAACATTGCTCTGTATGAAGC
This sequence comes from Hyperopisus bebe, assembly GCA_026777045.1. Taxonomy (NCBI): domain Eukaryota; kingdom Metazoa; phylum Chordata; class Actinopteri; order Osteoglossiformes; family Mormyridae; genus Hyperopisus; species Hyperopisus bebe. Next base: position 51,967,997 of record JAODJW010000001.1, read on the forward strand.
AGTTAACTACTGCATTTAAAGTTAAAGGACAGCCTAAAATTTGACTATGCCATCATCACGCAACCAGTTAATTGGATGTAAAACATGCACTGTTACATTCTTTTTTCCATTTTAGGAAAGGGAACTTTTTATTTGACTTATATTGTCATTTATATTTTCAGTGGTTAACAAGAATAAAAAATCTGCTGTTTATGAAATAATTGAAAAGTGGTAAAACCTGTGTTGTGCTAAAACTTTTGACTGGTAGTGTTTATGACATGAATCTCTTTTTTAATTTTTGATTAATTAAAGAAATACAAGAAATATACAAGTTTTTTTCATTTTATTTTCTGAATAGTTAAAAGTCACTGTGCTATATCTCACATTCATCAGCTGGGCCTTGAAAAGAAGCCGTCTGATATGTTACAAAACCCAGCTGGATCGGCAGTCAACATGGTCAGCATGGCCAGTCTGGTGTTACTATGGGCATGGCTCAAACATTTACAGCTCCACCAATTAAATCAAACTGGTGTCGTTTTATCTGGGGCTGCAAGCATACAGATCCAACTGGGTTGGTTTGCCTTATTTTAGCCCACAGATCCACCAGCAGCTCCCCAGCACACTGCAGAGATGCTCAAGTTGTTTTCCGGCACATTCCTAGGCCATGGGTGACACTGAGCCGTCATGAGACATCGATAAAATAAAGCCATGGCCTTTCACTGCAGCCAGAGGTCACCCTCGTCATTAGGGACCAGCAAATTAGTTCATGCTGACCTTTTCTGCAGTGCCCCCACCAGACGTGAAAGGGATCATGGTGGTTGGCCACCCGTTTGCGTTTGGCGTGTTTGTTAGGGGGCACAGACCCCAAGAAGATGACCTTACTGAGAGCCTGCTGCCACGCCGTGACCCCATAATGCCCCCACTTCACCATCCTCAGGAAGACAGAGCATCTGAGGTTAGCATCACGACTGGGACAGCAGAATGAGGAAAATGAAAAGAGGCCGAGGAGAGAGCGAGGGAGGGAGTGAGGCTTTCGTAGAGTGAGCACAAAGGAAGCGCTGACACTGACGAACGGCCCAGCTCAGCACATCACAAATGACAAATGCTAAACGCTAAAAATAATAATACCCGCAGACGAATTTGCCGTCGCCTGGGACCTTGAGGCCAGGGGCACAGGTGGGGGGAATGGAGGAGTGTTGCAGCAGTATAAGCAGCAATGCCTGCACTATTACCAGCTGCCAAAGCCCAGGTTCACAACTACCCAATCACTCCCCCAACCGCATGCACATCTGACCCTAAGCCGTCCAAGTTGGGCCCCCTCAGAACACCGAGGTGTTGCCCCCGTGTCCATCTGACTGACAGCAGGGTGGGGCAAGGGGCAGTAGGAGGTACTCCTAGATGCAAAGTTTGTGTTCATTACATTTATTTTATTTAGCAGATGCTCTTGTATTAAGTATTGTACTTTACAAATGAGGCAAACAGCACATTGCAAACATACGTCATTCCAGGAGTCAATTAGGCATAAGTGCAGCTAGTCTGAGCTTCCACTTAACACCCAGGTACAGATATAAGCAATACTGGAGCAGGAGCTGCACAACATCTACAAAACAAAGCAAGAACCTAATAAGACAAGTATTCAAATCAGTAGAAAGTACAACATTAAGAACATCCGGGTAGCATGGAATGGGCTGGGCTAGTAGGGGTGTGGAACAGATCTTCAGGTTCTCGAAGGTGGAGAGGGACTCTGATGTCCAAGAATCTGATGCTGCATCATCTTTATAATGTTAATATAAGTAGTGATACCATTTCAAGTTCTTCAGAGCCTGATTCAGAAGCTGCATCACCTCCTGTTACAAGCAAGGCTTGCCAGAAACCTTTTCAATGAAGCCAAAGCAAGTGTGCCCCCCCACACCCCCTACCCCACAGAGCTGACGAAAGGAGCCCCAGTCAGCTTAACAGCCAGATGTTCAATATGCCCTTTTAGGTTACTGGGAAACACTTTCAGGTAAGCCCAAGGTGCACAGTGTTCCCCCCACATCACTTATTAATAGCTCGAGTATTGTTTAATTATGCCTGTGGATCAGCAAGGCCTATGGGGGGTGAAGGAACACTGCAGGAGGTCACCTTCATGTGACTTGCATGCCCAAAAGCCCCAGGGTGCACCAGGGCATGGGCCCACAGTAACAGTGGGAGGTCAAAATAAAAAAAAATACAACCTTGTAGCGATAAGCATTTAGCATGTAAATTACCTTGGAGATCTTAATCTAACATCTCATTTGCCTGATTAACGGTTACGGATAAGGTGTGAGGAAAGGCAGTGTGACATGAGGTCCCCTTGTGCTGTAATCAACTGTCTCCAGTTGCTATGCTCCAGACTGACGGCATCAGCTTCCTCTCTGGCCAGTTTATCACTGTCTATCACCGACTATCTCCTCTCCCTGCAGATCCACGTCATCCCGCTCAAGCACACATTTCACTTACATTTATATTTACATTTGTTTTATTTAGCAGATGTTTTGTCCAAAGTGATGTACAAGAGAGACAAATAACACATTACAAGCGTATTGTTGTCATGGAGTCAATTAAGCATAAATGTGGCTGGACTGAGCTTCCAAAGAACGCCCAGGTACATGTGTAAGCACTATAGGAGCAAGAGCCAAGCAGAAATTTCTAACAAAGCAAAAACCTAATAAGATGATTATTCAAAGCAGCAAAGAGTACAACATTAGAACCATTCAGGGAACATGGAGTAGCTTAGGATAGTAGAGGTGTTCCTGGAATAGATTGGCCTTGAACTGTTTCTTAAGGGACATGACGAGGACATGGGAACCATAGAGATGGCCGAGAGGCAGGAGCTCGGCAGTAGAAGGTGCTTCAGGCAAGAAGAGCAAATTCATCCAGCCATAATGAGAAGCCATAGTGAGGGTGCAGGAATCACCTCATGTATCCTAGCTGTGATGCCATTGAAATCCAGATAGGCTTAATATGCTTTTCACCTCAACTTCAAAGCACCTTTATGGTCAACTTCACCTATATGATCCATCACACAGGCAATGAGATGAAATTTTGATCTCTTTCGTCATGGTGCAAAGAAATACCAACAAATATGAAACATGCCATATTGAGACATAGACATAACAAATCAGTTAAAATAATACAATTTAAAAATAAAAATACAACTGTGCAACAGGAGTGTGCAATAAGTAGATTTTTGGCAACAGTGTTATTATTCCAGTGCAGAGAAGGGGAAGCTTATACTGCTTTTTCACTGGCATACAGTTACCAGGCCATACCCAACCAGTACCTCGAAGAGACGGTTAAATCACGGTTCCAGCTCACTTAAATTTTCCGCTGCAGTAAAGAGCAATTCATACTTCACCTTTGGTTGCACTTTTGGTTGCGGACAAGGGGGCGTGGCAGAAATTTTGTCAGGGGTTGGCGGTAGACAACTGTGGTCGGTGCGCATGTAGCCCAGTTTTTTATGTCTAGCGGAAGCCTTGCGTGTTTGTTTGAATTAGATTATTTTTTTCCCAGTAGGTGGCAGCGTAGAACTTCATAGTCCAGCCATCAACGACAAAAGAGTAGAGGAAGAATAGTTGTTGTTCTTGTAGTAGTTATGGTGAGTAGCTGTATGTGGAGTGTTGGAGGTTCCCACATATCTAATTTTTAATACATTCCAGATGTTATACAACGGTATACGCTATTTAAAAATTCCGCACTCTTCTGGCATTTTGAAATTTTGACGATAAAATTCGCAGAGTACCTAATTTTATCAAAAAGATTTTTTTTTGCCATATTCCACATACAGATTTTTTGAATGCCATATTACGGTAGTACCTCCCAATCCTACACTAAAAACTTCACTGTTGATAAAAGTTTACCCATTTCACTACACTGCTTGTATTTGTGTTTGTTGCAATACATCTGCCTTTTCCTGGTCTGGTGGAATATCACTGCTGTATGCATGAACTGAATGCAACCATCCACATCCGCAGCCAAAAGTAGTCTGAGCACAAATTGCCCTGTACACGATTGTCTGCTGCCCGAAAGCACATGAAAGTACACATGGAAAAATGAAGTATGAATTAGGCTTAAAGGCATTGGCAGGTTTGGAGAGAAACAGTGACATAGAATGTAAGAGACACCTGTTTACTGTTCACACAGTATGTACTAATTTCTGCTAGCACGTCTGTGAATATCGCCATGCTATATTTGCATCAAACACTACCAGAATTAGCATTAGCTTGCATAAATCTGCATGACAAATCCGTTTCATTCAGTTGTTCTATAGTACTTTTTCAAGCAGGAGATTGAAAATTATCAAGTGCTGAGTTATGGAGAATGCATCAATACATTGTGAGGTGTGATACTACTAATCCATGCATATCAAGGCAGATCACCAGTTCTTTCTTGTCTCTGTACGTTTTGACCAATCAGATGATGGTGATGTAACCAGCTCGTGTTAGACATGCTTGCACCCCTGCTAGTAAGCAGGGCCTTGTCAGCCTGGATACTGATCGCATATAGCTCACGTACTTTACAATAAAAAACCATCTCTTTGCAGTTTGGCTTGGGTGTGGTTTCGTTCTTGATGGCAGCAGAAAAGTGCCATTAATCCTCTCCAACCTGGACAATGAGATGTTCCATGTTCAGAACTTTGTAAGGAAAATACTGACCCTAAAGTAGCACAGAAAGTTATTTGGGAGACTGAGAGCTTAGCTTTCCCAGTCTCTCGGTTCCTCTGGATTTCTGTTTACTTCCTGTAAACAGAATCACTCTGCATCCAACGCAGACATCCCAAAGCAAACACCATCCCACTCAGTCAAATGTTACTCATGGGAGACCGCCTAAAAAATGCAAAGAGCTCTTGATTAAATGTCTAATACTGTTAATCTGGTACCTACTGTTAGACACTATTTGTGGATTTTATTTCGTATTCACAATGTGGCTAAAAAGACAAAGACTTTTATAGACAAGTAAATAGGTGAATTGCAGAACATGTGTGGGGGCAGCACAGCTCTTTGCCACTGTATTATTCCAAAGAAGCAAAAGACTGTGTGTAAATAGGACCCAAAATCCTTGGAAATCCTCTTTAAAAACATCAACATTGACAGGCGTCTGCAGACGGTAGTGATGCACCATTTTTCCACAGCTTAAGATGTCAGTCTTCAACAAAATCCCAAACCACATAATTTGCTATGTCATTGGATTACATCCTCCCAGCAAGAGTGAAATCATGTTGGACTGGATATTATGGTCTGAAACACGTATGTTCATTATAGCACTATAGGGAGAAAGACCAAAAAAAGTCAAACTCTTTTGGAGAAAAGTTCTCCGGGCCCTGTTGAGAATTTGAGCAATTATTCCAGCAGAACAAATGGCACTTCATGTGTAAACCCATTATAAGCCATAATAAGCTTCTCTTTAGCTGTCTAATGTGTTAAGGTTATTGATCTTTTTAATAGATCCTATCGGTTCTTTCCAGATCAATGACACTCAGGCAGCTTCTGCATTCTTCTACGCGCCCTTGTCTGCCTGAATAAGCTGCTAGCAATTCAGCTACGCTTACACTCTTCTGCATGTGGAATCATGAAAAAAACGCTGGCTAAATGCGTAATCTGTCTTCTTTTCAAAACGTCCATTGTCAGAAGTATTAAAGTTTTTAAAAGTAGGTTAAATCAGCATAAAAGTAAACCATGTCAGCTTTCTTTGTTTTAGAGCAGATTCGAGTGATCTAGAAGGGCAGGATGTGTCATTATCCAGATGAGAAGCCTTTACATGTCCTGCGCCTAAAATCAGAGCACCGTGCCATTTTTACAAAGGCGATGCCATAAGGAAAGCAAGATTCTACCTCAGCTCATGCTGCTGAAGCCAATCGCTTAGGGATCGGCATGAAGAACCGCATTCATTTGGTTATAATAGTGGTTTCTAAATAGCATGGTCAATGGTGGTAGCATTCACAAGGCATTAGAAATGTCTTAAAGCAGTGCTAGACAGGGACTAAAACTCTTTAATCTTTAAAAAGCTTTGGGGTCCTTCACTCTCCAATATTGCCAAGTCCCCCAAGATAAATTTTGCTGAGTGCTGTGGGAGGGGAGTCCAGCCCACAAATCTATCAGCCCATCAAGAAAATGCCCGGTATGCCAGGTGGTCACTTTGGATCTTTGATAAAGTGACATTGCCTCTATAGTTGAAATCAAAGTGAAACTTTTTGTACATGCTTTCCTTGTAGCTGGAGAATTACAGGAGCCCACATTGCAGGGCCATGCTATGCGGAAAAGCCTGAAATATTCATCTATCCATTTTCTGTACTTGCTAGTCCTATGCAGGGTCGCAGGGGTCCAGAGCATATCCTGGAAGTTATGGGTGCGAGACCTAGGATGGGCCAAGGGACGATTTGGTAACTACAGTTCACCTCAGCATGTTTTTAGACTGTGGAGGAAAACTGCAGAACTCGGATGAAACTCCATGATGATATGGGGACAACATGCAAACTCCAAACACGTAAAGTCAGGGTAGAGATTTGAACCCTAGTCTCAGAGGTATGAGGCAACAGTGTTGTCCCCAGGCCTGAAATATACATCAGCATTTTAGGGTGGCACTGAAGACTGTCTCTTCTTTGCTTTGTCACTGATTAATAAAAAAAGGAAATGGAGAAAGCAATTACTGTGAAAACAGCTCACAGCCCCCCATGGACACGAGCTTGAGAATAAACAGAATCGCTTTTGGGTTTTAATGTTCCATCTTCGCTTGTTGTGTGGTTCTCCAGAGAGCGCGCAGAAGAGAATCGTTCAGGTTCACCTGCCCAGATCGGCACAAGGCCCAAATGGAATCTGAGAAATCCTTCTTTCTCAGCAGTGTTTCCTTGAGTGATTCACTGCCCATTGATGAAGTGAGAGCAGGAGAGGCGAGAACTACATTGGAGAGTTTATTTATTTTTTTATCCTGTTCATCGGAAAGTGAAGCGAAACACATGGAAGCTGCCATTAACACTTGTTGGGCCTAGCTTTTATGATACTAATGATGTAGTCATTACCACATTAATCGTGTTACACTTTTAGAAGCAAGAGAAATGATTCATTGTGCCAGGATACACAGGACATACAAACACCTGTACTGTACTGGAGGAGTCATCTGCAGCTTGAAAAGACAAAGGGAAAAGCATGTTTTAAAAGTAAAAACGAAATCAGCCAATTTCACGGATATTGGCAGGAGAAATTGAATTTGTGCAGTCTTGGCACTGAGCATCTTATTTTTAAAGTGGTAATCTCTGAAATGAATGGGGGAATGGCAATCTCATAAGCCAGTGCAAGTGCGCTGTTTACTCACGGCATGAGAGAGCAGCGCCCTGGAGAACAGTGCAGAACGCCAGCCGCGGGTAGGGTGGTCATACATGCCTTGTCGGTGTTATGCCTGCCTTCATCTCTCTGAGCAGTTCCATTCAGGATACAGCCAGCAGTCTCTCAACTTCAGTAGAAGACCAGAAACTTTGATGTTATCATTTGGCTGGTGAGTTCAACTCACCATACACGTCAACAGGAAGGCATAACATAGTAGGCAGGAGACAGAATATGAAGAAGCAGCCACAGCAACAACTATTTTTTAATATTATAATATAACATTTCACATGTTGTATGTAATTATAAGCTAGGGTCAAGCTTGCTAGTGACAGGGGGAGTCCAGACGCACAGAACAGCATCACATCGACTGGGGCATGACCATACATTTGTTTTGCCATTACACTCATTTTTATTTTAATGTGTATTGTAAATATGTCAGATTTATGTTAAGTTTGTAATTTGACATCAAAGTATAGACATTGCAAAATATAGTTTGGAACACTTGCAGAGACATTATAAAAGTACAAAGTAAGCAGTGGTGGCAATTTATTTTGATCCCAGATATCTGATCACCAAAGTCTTGCCTACATGAAGATGACTAAATGGTGTAGTTGCAACATTCAGTTGGATAAATAAATAAGAAAAAGCTAACTCATGTCGCTATGTCTGGTCTCCTTTAATTGAATATGTAGGAGCTCTTATGTGTATGCATGAGCCATTCACACCTGGCCACAACCCCCCCCCCCTTTTATGGCGTTGATGGGGATGTATCTGGATCGCGTTTCACTGCTGCATTGTTCATCAAATTACCATGCGAATGCGATTTGAATATGATTAAATGCCACTATTTAGAATGCGGATAGTGGTCTTCACGTAAGTTAAAACAAAGAAAGCTGACATGGTTTACTTTTATGCTGATTTAACCTACTTTTAAAAACTTTAATACTTCTGACAATGGACGTTTTGAAAAGAAGACAGATTACGAATTTAGCCAGCGTTTTTTTCATGATTCCACATGCAGATTTCAGCGAGATATAAACGGAAATAGACGCAAAAAATACGCTGCATCGCCGACAATGCACTCAACCCCAAAAGGTTAACAAATGCAGCAAAGAAGGTTCTTGTGCTTCAGCATTTCTAAACATTTACTAGGAGAATCCAAGATAATAGTATGAGCGGTTATACCTACATTTACAGTTATGTTCATGCTATCAGTAATGTTCTCTTAGTTTGACCATCAGCAAGAGTTTGCCAGTTTACTGCTGTGCCACATAGATTTTGAGGAGCTCCCACGGCATTTCAGAAAGTCTTCTCGGGTTGTGAAGGCTGCATTCTTGCCCATACATAGGAAGGGATGATTTCTAACATGAGTTTTTTGTAAATGTGACATGATTGGATATGAGCAGGGAGTCGGTATCTTGCCTCCCTATTGTGAAAGGAACTCATCCAACGTCATGTGAATAATCTTCAAGTGAAGCTAGCAGAAGACTTGCTTCTACCTGCTTACAGGTAGAGCAGAGAGGCACCCAAAACCAGGAGCTGGTCGGTCTCTGCTGTGGGTACTGAACAAACTGATCCAACCCTGGTCCAGGATGAATCTTGTCTTTTCTCCTGTGTTTTTGCTGCATATGTTCCTCAGGTATGTGAGTTAAATTATGAGGTCATTATGAGAGTTTACTTATCTGCCAACTTCTAGTCCTGAAATGACTCTCATGACTCACCCCTGACCACCGGCAGGAAAATTGTGGTTCTTTCAAGGAGTTATATGGCTTTAAGATGTTTAACCATACAGTAATAGGTATTTTCAAATGCTTTACACGTATAAAAACATTTCATGTACACCTTTTTCCCCACTGCAATCTCAAAGGAATACATAGCTCTGGAAATAAAGTTTCTAAATATGGGGGCAATGACCCTTTTAACATGATAGAGTGGATGAAAGTAAACCTGTGATTTGTAAGAGCCAAGTCACGCAATGTTCCATATTTTTCCTTTATAGACTCACTGATACCATGTGAGCCTTTCATAAGATGTGTGACTCACAGGCATCAGCACATTCGCCAAGGAACTGCCCTCATCCACCAATGAGCCAGACTCATATGTAGAGGAACCGGCCCATTTGCCAAGGACCAGGCACATGCACCAAGGAAACATCCCCAGTCACCAAGGAACCAGCCCTGTCTGCTAAGGACCAACTAAATGAATACCTTTTTACTTGCATCACTATATTTCTCTCTTGGAAAATTTGACCGGTGGTGCCGCTGCTCTGGGCCCAGGGCTGGATGGGCCTGGGCCCCCCGCCCTGGGTGGATTTCGGGGAGCGGAGGGGCTTATGGGGGTCAGCGGGGGAGCTGGCTCCAGAGGGGGGGTACGTTGCCCCCTCTCAGTCCTTTCCTCCCCATCCCTAAGTGATTCATTCCTCCCGCTCCATCATACCATCACACATGTAGGGCTTTGAGGTGCAGGTGCCACCTGTATCTCAATCACACATCACAACTTAGACACTCTCATTACTTACTCTCTCATGACACATACATTTAGGGCCTTGGGGGTGGGCACACGGAATGGCATCCCGAGGGTGGTCTGTTCATTCAGCCTTACCTCTGGTGCCAGTGCCCACTTCTCAATTTTAAGTTGCACATAGACATTGAGGGTTCTGGGGAGGGGCCGAGCTGACACCAGCTATTGATTGGCAGAGGGTGGTTAGCGCCATGCCCTTGCCCTGTTTTAAAGCACTATAGAACAACACACACCAACACCACATCTGAGCGGGCGAAGGGAAGCATGGGGTCTTCTCATACCCCTGTTCTCTGTTCGTCATCTGGAGATGGGGGCTGGCCGGTCAGGGTCTGGGCTGGTGGGTTTCTCGGCTGCTGCGGGGTCCGGGGTGGTATTCTGGTCCCCACGCCAGAGGAAAAAAGGGGTCCATCTCCGGGGTCTGGTGGCGGATTGCCCCTCTGGGGGTAGTGGTGCCTGGATCTCGGAGTATAGAGTATATACTGTATGGGGAGTGTGAGCATGTGTACGGCGTTCATTTCTGTGTGTCTCCATGTTGGGCGAATGGGTGAATATTTCTTTATGTGTGCATGAGGGTGGGAACGTATGCTTGTGTATGTGTGCGCCTGTTTGTCTATACGCATGTGCCAGGTTGGGTCTTAGACTCCACATGGAATAACATCTCAGGCTCTATTCCCCCCCCCGCCACACTCCCTGCCGGTGGATGGGGCCTCCAGCTGCTGATGCGTTGGTGGTTCTCGATGTCCAGGGTTGGATGCTCTGCTGTGTGCTGGCTCACTCTCGGTGGTTGCCTGGGGGGGCCTGGCCCTCCCGGCTCTGTCAGGCCCCTGCTGGGGGGTAGGGGGATCCTTGGATCTCTGGGCCCGGGGTCTGGTCTGCCCTGGTGTGGCTGGCTGCTGGCGGAGCCTGTGTGCTCGCCGCCACGGCCCCCTGGGGCTCCTGCACTGTGGCTGCCGGATGGCCCCCCTCCGGAGCTCTCCTCTGCCCTTTTCTGGGTGGGGGCTGCAATTGTCCCTGCGATGGTCCTCCTGGGGTTCCCGTGCCCTGGGGGGCCTCTGGATGTCTGGGGCCCGGGTCTCCTCCATGTCGGCTTCATGTCCTGGGGAGGTGGGGCTATGGCTCCCCACACACACTACTAGACATTTACATGGAGAAGCCTTATGAACACCAGCGTGCTGACACACACAGGGGTGCACACAGATGCTCACGGACACACACTGTCTTGATCAGCTGTTGCTTCTGGGCATGTGTTGTAATGCTGGTTGTGTGTGCTGTTCAACAACATTTAAAGTTTGATGTTCGTTGTGATTCGTACAGATGTTGGTTGTTGTTTTTCTCTCTTCAGTAGACATGGAAGCATATTATCTGTTTTTTTTTCCTCTCCCTCTCTCTCTATCCCCCTTCTTCTCCTTTTTTTCCCCCCTCTCTCTCCCTCTCTTTCTCTTGAGGAAGTAAATAAATAAAATAAAATAAATTAAAATAAAATAGATAAATAAAAATAATAAAAAAAAATTTAAACAAATAAATAGAAATAAAGCAGTCCTCCGTGGGGGGATGGTGGAGGGAATATACTGTAGAAGAAAAAAAAAAAAAGGAAAATTTGATCAATAACCAATATACTGTTGTCTAATATCACCACTACCAGCAGTGAATCTTGTCAGCTTTAATTAGCAGAATAACATCACATCATTTTTTATACTGCTGGTAATATGAATAAAATAAAATGAAAATGAAAGGCTGTGTCCTATTTTGAACGTAATCGATCCCCCCCCGCCATGCTTATTTACCACAAAGGTTGCAGATCCTGTTGTGTGGTGGAAGCGTGACACACAAAAGTAGCCAAGAGTCTCAGAAGTTCCCAGTTGAGATGGACCATGTTCCTGAACTTCAGTGAGAAACTGTTGTAGGCTTACAGCTGGATCTTGCACGAGTTTTTCCTCTCCAAGTGTTATACAGGGTCAACTGAACAAATTTACTTTGTTCCATGCCTGGACACGGTTAGCAATCACATTAGATGTGTACAGTGCCCGAGGCTATGGGCGTCGACGCCATTAAATCTGAGGGGGACGTGTCCCCTTCACATTTCATAATTATTCATTTGGACCCCCCCACATTTCACATAAAATATTAGTTCACCCAGCGCTGTTTCTATTGCTTTGCGAAAGAATCCATTCTACTTGATCGATATGAACATACAGATACGGCATCTAATTCATTAAACAAATTCTGGGGGAGGGTCCCCAGACCCCCGCCAGTGTGTCCCTTCCACATTCAAAGTGCTTCTGACACCCCTGCCCAAGTCCAACTGAACTATGCCCAGGCCCACCGACTCAAGCATGGTTTAGCATACAGTCCACTTTCATCCATTGGATGGTTTTATTTTAAAAAATGTGGGATAAACAAGTTCAAAGCTCACATATGTGTTTTTAGAAAGACACGTATGCAAAGATAATTCTAGGAATATCAACAAATTAGTCAACAAATTAGTGCTTAAACCAGAGGGGAAAAAAATGATCAAACACTCCTTGTGTACATTATGTAAAATGAACATTAGTGAAAGGTGGACATTTTAATTGCTACTCGCATCTGACCTGTGTGTGGGATGCAGTGCCAACCTTTTCTTCGCAATCAATAACATTTCACTGTGTTCTCTTTCAAAGGGAACACCATTTTAAAGATTCTGAGGCCAATATCAAACAAATAAAAACATGAACAAATTTACTTTTTATTTGGTTCCTGGTCAGTTGACCGCACTGTCAGATCCCATTAAGGATGATAATTAATTTTCATCTCACAGTCGTGAGAGTTTTAGATACTCTAAATGAAAAATGTAAGCATACTTCTTCAAAAGCAGCATTTTAACGGGGAATGGCCTCCCTTTAAAGTCAGCTTTTAGGTGTTTCCTATAAATTACAGTCAGTGAGGAAATTCAGTGGGTGCAACCTTTTGATTTGCGTCACTCCTTCCTGTACCTGCAAAGATGTCACACAAATGTGAGCCATGGAAAGCAGCTTCTGATGCACCAGGTAAAGTTTACCTGTGTGATAAAATTTTCTGCCCATGCAACTGAGGCACAGGTGGCCAGAAAATCGATCACGGTGACGTACGTCGCAGCAGCCAGCCCCTCATCACAATCCCTCCGGTGCCGGAATCTACTCATTCTAATTATGGGGGTCTTCTTCAAATGAAAGATGAGCTCCACTCACCCCATGGGGTGCATTTACATCACGACTACCTCATCAAGGCAACACAGCACCACCTATTGACACATTTCAGAAATGCCGCCTCACTCAAGCTCGTGGTCTTCCTGGCAGAACAGATGACATTTGAAGGATGCTATGGCTCAGGACTGAGGACACACTGGTGGAACAACACCAGATGCGAATGGCTATGGTGTATCAGGGGAAACACAGCCAGCCCATGTTTACTGCACTTTGGACTGTAGTTAAATGTACAGCACAAGACTATGTGTGTGCCTGTCTGATTGTGAGCACATTTTCTGGGGTCATTCATAGACCCTGCAAGGTGAAAGGTGCCTTGACAGCTTTTAATTATGACTGCTAAAAAGTGACTGTGGCCCGTGACTGTATCCACACAGTAGGCTCTGTGTGGTTAGGCCACTGCCTTCACAGTCCACAGAAAGGTAGGAAAAGCAGCTCTGCTCCACTCCATGACACTGAAGGAGGTGCCTTTATCTGAAAAGGATTTATCTCACCTGGAGGAAACACCGCCCCTAGATGGAGGGACTGTGTCAGCAGTTTATACTGCAATGCTGATTTATGAGAAGTGTCTGAGATGTGCCCCCTTCCATCTGCCCCTGAGGCAACAGGTAGCAGTCAGGGTAGTGTTACACTGCTACTCAGGAACAATGCAGTGTGGTCGATCTGGAGAGCTACCCCTGCAGGAAGGTGCAGGACCGGCAATCTGCAGATGGAAGATTCCAGAGGCTGCCTGTCATTCCTGCAGAGCAGACAGTCATCTCCGTGGCTGGAGCCTGCAGGAACAGTGACCTGCAGCTACCCACAGTCTTCAGGAGTTTAACAGTCTTGCTGTTTTATCACTTTGCTTGTCAGTGTTTTAAATTTAGAAATGGGGAAGGCATCCCCGCCAAGTGCCGATTTTACAGCCGCCCTTCCAAGGAAGAGGATGCCATCAGTAGGCACATTTCAGTCTGTTATAAAACGCGATAATTGCCAGATGTTGACATGGAGGAAATAAGGTGTGACACCGATGGTCCCTGTGCGGACTCAGCATGTTCCCGTGGGCCGCAGATCCAGCCCTCGGCAAAGCAATCCACATCGGATTCTGGCTGTGACGAAGCTGCAGTGTAGCAGTTAATGAGTGTGCTCTTATCGATCTTTCTTCATTAGGGCTGAGTCCTGTGCTTTCTTTCTGGTGGGACAGTACCCGTGATCTGACTTAGAGTGACATTTAAAGGCTACTGCCACATTTTTCACCGATTTTTATCGATATCTGACAAGGTTGCAATGCATCATCTTCCTCTCTGCCAAGAATATTCCAGAAGAATATAGATGCCTGTCGTAGAGTATGATGAGCTGATTCAGTTTGTCGCTGGTGAATGTTTACCGTCTCTTCATGTTCTATCTCTGTCCCCTGAGGAGGGCTATTTCCAGCCCTGTTAGGGTCTCCAGATGCCACATGACGGACCGTCAAAGACAAATAATGGGAGTTTTAACGCTGGCTTGTTCTCCCCCAGGGGGCAGAAACAGGCCTGGCTCTTCAGCTGATGCTGAGTTTTTATAAGCTGCCCAGTGCTGATGATTATTTCTCGTCCTGCCAGCAAACTAGTTCCTCTGCTTCCTTTCCCCTAAGCCGACGACACTGGGCTTTTTTCCATAAATGTAACAATATTGTAGTGTCCAATTAGTCCTGGGCGACTGAGCAATTTTATTTTCCTTTACTTTGTCTGCATTAAATTCTATTATGAGATTATCCACCATCTAAAGCTTCTCATCTCATGAAGAATTCGCCACCTATGCCTTCCAGAGCTTTCCTGATCTTTCCAGAAGATGGTACCCAGAAAGGAGGGCAGAGAACAACAGTGGACTTGCTGCTATTCTCTGCCTGTGTGGGGTGGATATTGGCATATAAAATATTAAAAACCTGTTGAAGAAAACAGCAGAAAAGAAATACAGCGGCTGGAGAAAAATGAGATAGGTGTCGTGTAGCAAGGGAAACATTAATGATTGACCAGAGCTGTCATAGGAACCAGAAAGTGGGACATACAGTCATTAAAACCACCTCCCCAGGCCTTAAAATGAGAATTACGTGGTGCTTTAATTAGACCTCCTAACATACTTAAATACCTGAGAATATGTTTATTCTTGTATAAATGTCCAAAGAAACTTTCTATTCTTGATAAGTGACTATAGTTCCAGGCAAGACAAGGTTAATCCAGCCTATTAGACATTAATGAGAAGGTGTTTGTGTGGGACACACTGGATGCGAAGAATCAGGCACCTGAAGGTGACGATGCGATTCGTCATGAGAACGGGCTCGGAGAAAATGCTCATGTCTTCAAGCCTAGTGCCTTTTGCTGTTGTCTCGGAGAACAACACCTTCCCTACCCCCATCGCCTTATATATTTATTACTGTGGCACATACAGAATTTTTATTTACAGAGGTAAACTGGAAGAAATTATAAGATATCCTTACCGTGCAATAATACAATTACAATCACCAAGCCATACTAATATTTAAATGTATTAATACAATTAAGCCTCAAGCTACCCTGACACCTCTCCATGATAATATTAAGCATCAAATCACACTGATATCTGTCCATGATAATACAATTAAGCATCAAGTCTTCACGTGAGCTTCCCAGTCGTCTCTTAGCGCAAGTGCTGCAGGAGCAGGGTACCGGTTGCCATGGTTATTGAGCATCTGACCTGATGATGAGATGATCACAGGCTGCAGAAAACGCCCCTGAAAGCCAAGAGTCTCAGATGATCCAGCCAGAGGCATCAGCGGTGCCCTCTACCACAGGCACATGATTGCATTAATTATTCCACATTCATATAACTGTCTCTGAAACCTTTATGTTTTTTCAAAATAATATAGTGATAGCGATATGGTAATCTGCACAATAACAAAGACATAATCAGCTAATATTCTGGCTATTCTATTGTTGTTTGCCTAAAGTGGATTTAAGCTATGGGATTCCCCATTATCACAAGATAATTTAACATGTCAAGCAAATCCCAGGGGCAGTAGTCAAGATTAGTAGTATTAAACATTAACATTAAGAGCCAAGGAAAATTCAGCAAAATGATTAACTAATATGGCCCTCACATAATGACTTATTTAGCTACGCTTTGATATATTACAAGTCTTGTAGCTGAGAAAAGCCATTTACTTGCAAAGCACTAATAAAAAATGAATATTAATAAGTTTCCCTGCATCGCTGTTGGCTGCAATAACTTGTTAGCGGCCTTGTGTTGGATACATCGACTGTCTCTGGATGTTTCTGGATCCGGGGGGGGGGGGGGGGGGGCC
>JAODJW010000001.1:52010314-52024632 GCA_026777045.1 Hyperopisus bebe
TAGGTCCCTAAATCTTTGGGCCATAAAAGTTGGACTGCTGGCCTCCCTTGTCATCTGTGTGTGTGTGTGTGTGTGTGCGTGTGTGTGTGTGTGTGTGTGTGTGTGTATGTGGGGTCACTAACCCCCCTTTGGTGCTTAGGCCAATGAGTACCTCTCGTACCAGGCTAGGCCTTGTCTCAGGCAACCTGGAGTCTCAGCCTGTCATATGTGCATGTGTGATCCTGCACCCCCAAAAGGGGACCCTCACACCGGGATTGCACCCAGTCAGGGAAACCCTGCTCAGCCTATGCCCCAGGCTCCCTGTTGATTCCTATTAGTGGCCACACCCCTCCCCAGTTGTTTTATCACTACTGATTAGGCTGCCTATTTTAGTTTCTCTGACGTGTCATTTGGACTTGAGATCTTCTTAGTTACTGAGAGCTTGTGTGCATAGTCTGATATCTGTTTTCTGATTCCTGATTCTGTTCTGTTATTAGATTCTGAGTTTGCCATGGCCTGTTCTGATTGTTGTTTGTGCCTTGCCTAACACTTCTCTGTCTCCCCAATCTTCAATTTGCCTTTCAATTTGGATTCTGTCCACCTGTGCTGTGTCTTTACCTGGATCATACAACCCTGATTCCAATTAAAGCCTTAGTCTCCTATATAGATAGGTGATAGATAGGGCTTTAATAAGCAAGAAAAACACACATAGCTCAATCCTTCAGTGAGTCTTTTATGATTTGGAGAGTAAAGAAAAGCAAATGAACTCTGGGTTACACCACAGGAATAAAACCTGCTTTGAGTGCAAGAAATACAGAACTGCAGCCAGAATTCTCTATTTTTACATTCTGCGTCTGAGATGTTTTTTATTTCTGCTCAGTTTATGTGCATAGTATTCAATGTCTAGGCAGCTGTTAGTTAATTCCACAACCCTCTGCTGAGAAATACTGCAATTTTCACAAAAAGATTTGGATTGGGAGGATATTAGGATGCAGTCGGTTTCTGTGTTTATGTAAGAAAAACCCTTCCTCAACCACAGCACACATAGTGCAGAAACAGCAAATCATCTTTCGAGAAAACATGCAGAGAGCTTCCTGTGTGCAGCTACATTGGCTGCAGTGTGAAAAGTGACCAGCTGACCCCTTCATAATGAAGACACTCTGTCCACTGTCACTTCAGCACTTCAGGGGGGCTATTCCCATCACAGTCTGCCTGGGACCCCATGTCTTGCCTGCTCAGCACTTCTCGCCCAATTCCTGTGGGCATCACTTTAGGTTTTCCTGTCGGATGGCGAGGTGTCCCGGCATGAGGCCACATCTCTGACAACAGCACTGGCATGGCTCATCATCCTGGATGATGGACACTGCATCTTTCTGTGCATTGACTTCAGGCATTTCATGCCTTCAGTGCCCTCAAAAGCACACCCGGTGTAAAGCATGCATGCTTAAAATAAGGTGATGGGGCACTGTGGGCCCCCCTGCTGAATGGGCAGCACCACAGGAGTTTTAAAAATAACTGTGTGTAACATCCAAGCTGACCAGCATCTCATCTCATCCATAATATACGACCCACAATGCACCAGAGAGGAAACTTGAGAGTGAGAAACTCACATGAGTGCTGTAGGAGGGGGGATTAATCGGCACCTTTGTTATCCCTTTAAAAGCTTAAGCAGGCCTTATCCCACTGCTGCTGTGTGCTGAATACGTCAGACTGAGCTGTTATTCATGTCGTTTGTTACCCTCACACCAAAGGTGGCATAATCCCCATTAGCTAGTGCAGCTAATTGATATTAAGCTCCACACTTGTCAAATGACTAAATAGATGAACACCTCAGTGAGGAGGTAGAGGACAAGACGATGCCGGTTGAAATACGTCTATTTATTAGCAGTTTATTATTGGCTGACCTAGCAAATGAGTATGGCGTCACATTAAAGTCAAAACTCACATGCATAAACATGCCACTCTCGAGCACAAAAGTGAAACTTGCGAGCACAGGACAAAGAGCTGCATGCGCGTTCATCATATTATCCTTCGGCCGCTCTCTGCGCTCGAGGGAAATTTCTGCGCTCGTGTTCTGCTGGTGGGAGGTTTTGGCAGTTTGTGGGCGGAGTCATGTCATCTCTGACAGCAAACGCTATTGGCACATGGCTCCTGGCTTTGTGATTGGCTGTAAGCTTTCCAGGACGACTGCAGACTGTAAGTGGCGGGATTGCGTGTGATAGTGTCTGTGGCTGCCCGATCTGTGATCCTGGCCCGATCTGCGAATGCATGAGCACACTAGTTTCCTGTGTACGTCACTATTTGATCTGTATACTGACTGCCTGGCTGTGGCTGCAGATCAAATAGTGATGTACACGGAAAACCAGTGTGCGCATTCCTTATTCCCGAGAAAACAGAAGCAGAGTGGGAAGCGGGAATAAGCCGCACACTGAGCTGGAGAGGCTTTCTGCTCCATGATAAAGAAGTCCTGCAGGCTCAGAGAAACACATATTAACCACAGCACAGGGGGGCAGGGGACGTCAACACTGCAGTCATTAGTCAAGATTTATATTTGAGCTTGGGGAGCCTGGGGATGCTCCTCTACCAAAAGGGGCAGCAGAAATTCTGCTGGCGTGTGACTTTGTGTGTGCATGCGTGTGAATGTGGGGGGTGGGGGTCACAGCCATGGCAATGATGGTGGCCCTTTGCTTCCAATTACAGCACCATTAGGGATCAAAGGCGCCTCTTGCGTTCAATATAGCCATCGGGGGAGCACAGCACCCCAGCCTCATGCCTTTATTACAGCTCGGAACCAATGAGAGGACAGCGCCCAATGGTGCTGCACTAGCAGGGGGAAGCATCTTTAGTTGCCCTTTCAGAGATACCTTTAATCATAATTTATAATAATTCTTACAAGTTTGGCTTCATTTCCAGTCCTTCCTCCAGCCAAATATGATTTTATATCATATATTATCATAAATATTTTATCTGCAGTTTTCCCAGGAAAAGCTACCTTCTCTTTAGGCAGTTAAAGGTAAAATAATAAATGAATGAGCTCTGCATTGGGGGAGGCAGATTATCTCTGTTAGACAATAATTAGGAAACCAATACCGTACATGAGGAGTGGGCAGGGAACCCAACCCTCAGGATATGAGTGTGTGGAACTGAACAGTGCGTTGAGATGTAATGGAGGGTTTTGTCCCGAGGGTGTGACCATCAGGTCAGCTGATTGAACAAATTCCAGGAGTATGACATCACTGTCCTGCATAGAGCCAGTGTGGGTGATTCCCACCCCGTCAGGCACAAGACAAGAGCACTCCCCTTGAGGCTGTGGGAGGGTCCCTGGCCAGCCCCCTCCCTACCAAAAGCACGCCCTGCCTGTTTATTGGACTTCATATAACAGCAGAAAGCTGTTTATCCAAAGCAAACCTTTGAAAAATTGCAGGACTGAATCCTCATAATAGCCAAAAAATCATTAGCCTGCATTAACCAGTCATGCCCATTGTCATTAACCACCTGTTTAATGTGCAGAGAATACATTAATACATTAATCTCAAACATCGGGTACATATATTAGTGACAGTTTTGGAGTGACCATTTTGGAGGCTTTCTCGCATCCATGTTTCTAAATATGCAACGGTATGCTAACACAACTCAAATTGCCAGAATCATCAAGGGCCCCAAAACGCCCCATGGCTGAAAACAGGAAGTCCACAATAAGAAGTTGTCCTGAGCCCCAAAGCTACATACAGGAAGTGACACAAAGATGCAGCTGCAGCGCTGTAAGATAAGCGCTAACCGGGTGCAGAGCCACGTGCAGAGAACAGGCTGCCCGTCCGAATTGGCAGAGACTGATAGCGGCAGGAAAAGGGAAAGAAAAAGCACTTCCACATCCATCACTGTTCCCCTTTGAAAAGAGACCTCTGAAGGCACTACCCGCCATTACTTGGTGTCTTCCTGGAAAACAATTCTAATTCTGATGGATGGCACTCATTTAGCCCCGGCTGCCAAATTCATAGCAGTGATACATTTGACCAGGAATAATGAATTCTGGGGCGCCATATTTTAACCAGACTCCATTACATATCCAAAATCTTGGCTATGCTTATACAGTCAATATATTTTTGTTCACATACACAGAGACATATTTCACAGGAGGTGTCGCCCTTTCTGGCCCCTGATAATGATGAGCTCCACTTTACCATTGCCTTATCAAAATCCTCAGAACAGAAGGCCTCCAATCCAGGTCTTGCCGCTTGTCTCTTGTGTTTCCTCAGATCGCCCAAGGATGTCCATTCACCATAGCAACGATCATCCCAGAAAATCCGGTGCAGAACCCACAGCTGCCTCCCTAACCTAATGACCTGATTAGCACCCCAGTGCGTTGGTGTAGAAGCTTCCAGAGAGTCCCCTTTGGACACGCACACTCACTTGCGGAGGCGCCCCCTCCAGGCTGCTGTTCACAGGTCAAGACCAGGCAACCTTTCAGCCTAGGCACCTTCATAAAGCCAGTTAGCGCCCCCTGCAGTTATCAAGCAGCTCCTCCCTGAATGGTTTATATTTTTAACAGAAAGTTCTAGAAGGTAGAATGAGAGATGGTGATGTTATGCACCCATGAGAGAAGTAAAAACAGTTGTACACATGACTTGCATATAAGGGGATGCCATGGAGGCCATTCATCATGAACAGAGTGAGCTAAGCAACTAAATCGCGTGATGTGATAAACATGACTGGATTAAGTGCTAACGGCTGGTGGCTAAGCGGCTCCGGGCTCCATGAAATTTGCATGCAAGCTCATTCACACAAACGTTTCTCTCAAAGACTTGGGCTCCACCCACCAACAGAGTGGGACATGAGGCTGACGTGACATTAATTGGCCCCATTGCTCTCTTGTGACGGACTCCAAAACACGAGGAATTAAAGGCGCGTTTTACTATAAAGCACATCTTGCCTCAGAGGAGGGTGAGTCATTGAAAAGCAGCTGAACAGGAAAAGCAATTTATTCACCTAGAAGTGACTTTTTTATCATAATGATACCAGGCCTTTTTCTAACTGCGCAAACTCCTCAGAGACGCGAGCAGCATTCTGTTGGGCTGCTGCCTCCTTGTGTTTTAAGGAGTTGGAGTGTATTAGCATTTTATCGCGAGCAGGAGTGGTCTCCCAGAGCTAGGCTGAGAGACACTGCAGGGGACAGCAGCAGGATCCTTCTTCAGGGTACAGGAACCATGGGAGGCAGATCAGCAGGGCTGTCAGGGTGACTTTGATTAGCACTTAATGGTAATAAGCAGCGTGACGTATCGCTATATAACATGTGTAACCTGCCACCCACTCCCTGCTGCATTTCGAGGAAGATCACCCTGCTGCTCAAAACCGAGTGATGTTTACAAACAAGCTCCATGTTGGCACATGGGAGGGAGCACCAGGAGAGATTAGTGGCCATTCTCAGCCGTGTTCTGTTAGCTCCATGGTTCCACAACACAATACAAGGGCAAGAAGCAGAGAAGCACCCTGACTGATACACATTTGAAGAAGCCAGCTTCATCACCCCTGCAAGTTCACCAGAACTACTACAGCCCTGAGGCTGACCCAGGCATAGCATGGCCACCATTTTGGTTTGTGAGGGTTTGTAAGAAATAAAGACAGAATGGCCAATACCCTCTCCTGTAGGCTTGTGCAGGGCTTAAATTAGATGGAGCCCAGCAGAGCGTAGCTCCGCCTCCTTATGTCCAGCTTGGACCTTCATGTAGCCCAGCTCCGCCTCCGTATGTCCAGCTTGGTCCTTCATGTAGCCCAGCTCCGCCTCCGTATGTCCAGCTTGGACTTTCATGTAGCCCAGCTCCGCCTCCGTATGTCCAGCTTGGACCTTCATGTAGCCCAGTTCCGCCTCCGTATGTCCAGCTTGGACCTTCATGTAGCCCAGCTTTGCCTCTTTCAACATTAACCTTTTTTCTCTATAGTAATAGATCCAAAGTGAAAGGTTTAATACATTTTTGGACAATTTTGTGCCAAAATCTTGTTTTCTCTTCATAGTTAATGTTAATGTTCCTTAGTAACTCTGACCAAACATTAATTTCCTGAGTAGAGGAGATATTCCTAAATGACGCCTTGATGTCTGTTTATGCATTTTGAATTATATCCATGAAAGACATGTATAAAGAAGCTATCTGTGAATAACTCAATATTTAAATGCATGTTTACACGGACATTACAAATGAATAAGCAAGAATATAGCTTGCAGTGACTTTGATGCATTTTTAAGTTTCATTTACATGTTTAAAAGTACTATTTAACCATGTGATGTGTACAATACCCATATCAAATAAAATTACCATTTGATCACATTTTTAGTTTATTTTGTATTGCTTTAAACATTATTAACACAGCATGCCAAAAAATTAACATATTGCATAATTAAGATTGTGATCATTAATACATATGATAACTAATAATCTAAAGTACAGAGAGGCTTATTCAGGAACCCCCCTGACAGGGTTTCCCCTCCTCTCTGATTCTGATTTAATCCCTGGGCATCCTTGGGGTGCCTGCATGCTCAACCAGCCTGGGGCCTACCTTTCTGGTGTAGCCATTAGTGGCTAAACAAATAGGCTCTTACTCTGCCACATCTCATTTGTTTGAGACAAAGTAATGTCATTAAAATCTAATCGGGCACAGCCCAAGTGCCAGTCCAAGAATATATGAATATCTTAATCTGTTTTACTTCCAGATCCTAATGAAATGGTAATTTATGAAGGTTGGAGGTTTAATTACAGCCAGGGAACAAATTAACCGGATTCCTTGAGGTTTCCCCAAAGTCAGTCCCAATTTCATTTTGTATGTACTGTATTTGACACTGAAAGCGAAATTGGAGCTGGATGTTTTGCCAATGAAGACTGCAGGCTCACCTGGAGGGTGGAGTTATGGTGGGCCACGGCATGCCATCAACTCACTTCAACTGCTGAAGCTTCCTTGGGACTCCACTAAGGCTTTGACCAGCATTGACCCCCACAAAAGAAGATGCATAGGGCCATGAAGACGAGAGCCCCGTGGGACAGGGGCGCTTCCAGGTAAACAAAAATAAACACATTTAATTTGGCTAATTAGCTAACACCGTGAAACAACACAGACAGAGAGCACAGGGATCCAGCAGCACTGCGCTTCATTTCGATGCTGTGTGGGAACGTACAAACAGGTCAGCATGCTGTTACATAACTCCTGTAATTATTTTTTATCAGCAGTCATATCGATGGAAGACAATGTAGTGTCAAGGACTGGTGATCTCATTTTGATCTGCATTCCACACATCCCCTGTAAAATGATCCGCTTTTGAGGACAGTTCCGCTTCAAGTTTGGTGAAGATCTCACCAAAGTGAATTCAGCCCCCGGCCTGTGGGGACCAGAGAGAGGATGGTGACCATGGAGGGACGCACTGGGGAGCACTGGAAGTGCTTATCCAGTCCAGAGGAAGAATGGGTCTCAGCACCCTTATCTGGAAATAAGCTGCACCACCCTGAGCCAAACACCAGGAGGTATAACTGCCCTCCTGGAAGACAGCTCATTAGTGCACAAGCAGCTACGAGGGGTGGGGTCACCGTTTCCCTGGGCTGCAGCACATGCATCCAGCCTCATGTACCGGACTCTTTTGTCTCATTGTTAATGAGCACATTCTACCGAAAAAACGGGCCTGAGATGAGAGTACAGGAGGCAGAGATCCGATGTGAAGAAAAGCCTTGAAAGGATACTCCAAGCAAGCTGGTGAAAGATCAGAGCGAAACAGAGACCTTCAGAGTCTCTCACTGCGAGGAGCCTTCTGTTGATTTTGCAGGGACGGTGTTTGTGATCATGACTGTTAAGGTGAGTTTTTTCAACAAAAGCGGATGGGTAAATACCCCCAGCAGCCTGGGAGAAAATAAACCAAGAGTCTCTGAGGGTCAAATGTATCCTGATGGAATACTGATACCACAGACACTGCTCGTTAAAAGTTGTCTGTCATCTGTAAATGTTTTAATGTGTTGACCTGTATATGGACTAGAGTGGTTGACACTGTGACAGCTGCCACAACAAATCATCTAATCACTACAACACCCTCAGCTGGCTGTGTCCTCAACATGTAGTATAACTGTCCAGTGGTCTCATCTTCTGAAGAATTTTGTCCAATTAGATGCCCATCTCTTTACTATTCGATTATTCTATTGGACAGCCAGCTCTTGTTTCTCTCCTACCATCCAATAGAAATGTTAGGGAACACTAGGGAATTTCTGTAAATGACAGTATTGGTTATCACCCCATATAGGTGGCTTCTCATGTAAAAGCTGGATGTTGTACAGCCCTGTAAAATAACTATAAATAACAGAATGTTCTAGAAGGTGGAAGATTTGTTAGCTTGTTCTGAGCTTTACAACTCCAGGGCCTCGCGGTCATTCCTACCCCACCTGGCTCATCCATTCCCTTTTGCATCGACAGTGCTAAATGCAAGTTTGGAAAAAGTTTTACAATCAATTCCTATCTGAAGAGTTACTGTCTGATACTACACAGTGCTCATTTCAATGATATTATTTTAGTAAGTTATTTATTTCCTTTGCATGTCCCTTCTGATTTCAGGTCATCTCCAGTGAGACTTTCCATGTCCTTCCACATACTGTACAGCTCAACATACCTAATCCTAAAAACAATGTAAGATGTCACACCTAATCCACTTTTCAAACTCGTTTCGTTATTCAGTTCGAAGTTTAGAGACTGAAGTAATATATTACAACACTGCGAATTGTTTATGTACCACGGCTTCCATACACAGAAAAAATTGTTAATTTTTAAAATTCTCTTTCATTTTTAAGATTCATTATCAAACCATTTGCCACATCTTCTGAAGTCTCTAAAGAAACAGACACTTAGCATTTCAGAAGCTACAATAACAGCTTTAAACAATATGAAACTTTGAGTGCATTAAACATTTAAACCCTAGAGAGTGCATCATCAAGTGTCTTCATATTGACTGCGACAAAGTCACAAACATTCACTAAAAATCAAGCCTTGTACCCGATGGGGGAACATTACTTCACTTTCCGTTTGTTGTTCTGGTGCCCTCTTGTGGAAATAAAGAAAACAGATATGGTTAGCTTAATTTGTAATATGGAAAACGGTCTATTTTGGTGTAAAATACATAATAATAGTGTATGATAAGATTAATATTAGCATTAGGTTACAAAAATGTTCAATATTAATTGTAAAAATGCGGATTTACTCACACAATGAGAACTGCAAAGTTTAAAACATGATTTAAAAGGGCTTAACCCTTTATCACTTGAAAGAGACAGTTCACTAATAGATACAGTGCGTGATTCACACGTGTGGCTTAACCATGGATGGTTTGAATTTTTTTTTTTAACAAATAGATCTTCTGGCAAGACAAGGCAGTATTTAAAGTGGGGAGGGGGGTTAGTGCCCTCAGAGTCAGGGGACCTGGGAGTAATTGGAGACTTTATATTTCATTGATGTTCATTTTCCCACTAATGTTGTTACGGCAGACTGGGGTGACCAATCTGGTGTCGATTACATCGGAAGAAGGCTTTTCTGGCACATAAAAGAAGCAGAAATTAATCAGTGTTCTGGCTCTGCCTGAGGACATGTCGGGGAAACGGGCTAGTGTTAAGGAAGCCCAGAGATTAGGAACAACACAGGACCGACTGGCCTGAAACGGCAACCGCTTTATAACAGCAATCCAATCTGGCCCCAGCTCTCAGACTGGACATTAATCATGTTCACTTCAGATTCATTTTGTGTTTCTTCTAGGAATTGCTTTATTGAAGCAGCTTAAAACAAACTGATGTCAAATTTAAAAAAAATACACATTTATGCAATCATAATGATTCTGGATGGAGCCTTGTAGCATAATTTTCTTCGTCCCTCTATTTCCTGTCATTCCTGTCATTGGGTACAGCTGCACCCATCATCGTCACAGCAGGACCAAACTGGGCACATTAATACTGCTGAATCACCAGATCAGGCTGCTTTTAACTTCAGGCATGCCACCCCCTCTGGCGAAACTCTCTGCCTCACGGCTACTCCGGGTCCTTTAGGTAACCAGTTAATGGCATTGCCGGCTCAGAGGCATGAGCTGGTCAGAGTACCCAGCCTTATTTTCATATGCATCGCATGGATTGTGTCGATATGCAAACAAGTACTTCATGATGCGCGGCACCATTAAGATCAGAACTTAATGGGGATTAGTGGAGGATGAATCAGAGGCCGATGGTGGCAGTGGGGGGGAGGGGGGGTGTTATTGTCACATATGCCTCATCAGGCAGCACAGCGGGGGACAGTACAGATACAGGCATGCCTCAGGCAGGCCGAGGAACACAGTCAACTGTAATCACCTCAGTCATCAGCCTTTTTCCAATCACTTTAGCTGTGTCAGCTTTCAGTGCTGAAGCCGGCTACTCACTGCTCCTGTTTCTTAATGCACAGTCATCACAATACACTACAGCTGTTGTCACTAAAGTGTATACTGTAGGTACTGCCCTCCTGTTCTAATCCTTTTCACAAGTGCTCAGACATTTTTCTTTGCGCTCACTTGTAATTCACCCACTTGACGTCAGTCAGCCGTTATGGTAGCTGAAAAGTTTCCCCAGTGATGATTAAACCATTTCCCACAATGCTATTCAATCCTGTAGTTACCCACATAACTTCACCCCTGCCTCTGTTCAACGTGCTGTATACATATCTTTTTTAAAAAAACTGAAAATCTTCATCCATTTGAAGCTTCCATCTGGCAAGAAACAGATGACAAAATCTGTGCTATATTTGTGCCGTTTGTGCCAAGCTATAAGAGGAGTGTTGCTGCCTTGGAAAATTCATAGAAAGTGTTATGACATAATTCAAAGCCACGGAGACACAACAGAGGACAAAGGCTCTGTCAACACACTGTAAATTAACACTGAAAAAAGTGTCAGTAGTGCATATGTTGAGGTCTTTTTCCCATCCTGCCACTAGCTGTCATGTTGTACAGCTTGAGTGACGACCAGAATGCACAACAGATCGAGGCCGTCTTTTCTTTTAAAAATAAAACCCTGGCTATAATTTTCTGCTGAAATCAGCAGTCTGTCTGGATCTGATAACGTGGCTGAAGATCAATGTTAAAGTCTGGACTGCAGCACAAAGCCTTTGGACGGCCAACTGACAGGCTGAATCCTGAAAAAACTGTAATGACACAATCAGACCTCGGGTCATGTTTTTTTCCAAATACTTGCTCACCAGACCTGTTCTTAGCTAAAATATTTTATATGTTGGATGTATTTAAGGTTTCTAGTTTAATAGTCTTCCCCTTCAGCTTCTCTCATTCACCAGATCACCAGTTACCATCTTCAATGTATTCCATCCTCATGCAAAGGAAAATGGAAGATGTGTAGTGCTCCATGGACACTTTAACACCTCGTGAACATCCATCATTCCAGGAAGGAAAAACGGGACTATGGGTTTTGAACCCCTCAGAATGAGGCCTCTGAACTGTCTGCTCTCAGGCACCCCGACAGCCAATGCAAACATGCCAAAGGGCTGCAAAAGGCCTCTGGGAAAAGGATTCAGCATTAACTGATGCAATTTGACTTTATTTTGAGATTCTTCTGCTTCTCAGGATGTGAATTCTGGTTCCAAGGAGTGTGATGAGAAGTCTGTTTTAGGCACACAAGGAAATGTGACAAATGAGCAGCAGCAAAACATGTCAAATGTGTTGAGTTCAGTTCTTACCAAGTGGAGAAAGCAAGACCACAGAGGTCTTCAAATTAAGGACCATTGTGGAAACGCTAGAGGTCGACTTGAGGCTGCAACACTCCTCTCATCAGCCACAGAGAAGCATGACTAAACGCTGGAAAACACAGAGTACCTGATTTTTGCTGCATTTCAGCATAACTCCCCACCTCCGCTGGGATGCTGCTGTCTATAAATAGCAGACTTACTCCATGCCTTGGAGCTGCTTGGCTCCGCAGGCTCTATAAACGGGAATGTTTTGTTGAGGTGCTTATGTTCCGTACAGATAAACAAGACCTCCCGGCGGTCTAGGGATCTCCATGAAGGCCTGGCCCATCAGTACTCGGAGCCGGTAGAATCCCAGATGAGCCAGAAGTAGGTGAGGAGGAACATATACCATCCTGTCTAACACAGGATGATTGTTAGCATGGCAGAGCTGTTTAAAATCCAAACCGGAGATTCCAGGAGCACATCAGACAGACCATGCTCCTCATGAATCATGACACGGGGCCACCTGAGCAACATGGTTTGATGTAGAACAGCCCATCTGACTACCAGATAAGTGGCCAAAAAGTAGCATAAAACAGCTCCTGAACAACTCTGACCTTCCTACTAAGGAAAGGTCACCAGTTCCACACCTGTGTCCCACACCCAGAGCTGCTGAATCATAACAGCTGGAGCTCATTACAGAGGATAGGTGCGTCCTCTGGGCTGCCTGTGCTCTCATTCCATGCTCTTCATTTCCTTGTTTCCTCAAATCAAAGATCCCAGTCTGGGTTCAGTGGGTAGCACAGGTTGTTGAGTTATAATGTGTTTTTAGGGGCTGCTTATCAGGTTAGGATGGGGATGATTCACAGTCCCTGAGGCAGTAGGTACACTGTGATATGTCTGTGACCAGTGGTCAGAGTGTCAGACAACATGGCTGTCGGCTGAGTCAGATTCCGCCCCTCCCCAAGTGGTTAAGACCAGCTAGCCCAGCATCTCCCTTGGCCCCACAAGGGTCCAAGGCATCCACGATGCACAAACAGCTGTCCAAAATCATCCTAATTAAAGCAGATGGTGGCAACCTCCCTTTCCCACCTGAAGGTCCCCCTCCGGTGGTGCTTTTGCCATGTTGAACAGTGCAGAACACAAGCCAATTAAGCCAGTAGCCCGGTTTACAGCTTGTCGTTGTTATTGGATACAGCGGAGGAGACTGATGCCATCTGAAGCCATCGGTCGACCTCCAGACGAGGTCTTCTCACAAGTAACACAAAGGATCGACCCAGCAATGCAGAGAAAACAATTCCCATATGACTGGATTATGTCACATCCTGAGGAACACAGCCGATGCTCAGTTTTATCTTTCCCTTTAAAGTCACGCTCTATAACTTTGCATGAGCAAGAGGAACAATCTAGAAAAAAGCAAACACGACATGTTCAAATGAGCCCTGTGTCCTCCAGTGCCTGCCCTGTTCTCCTGTAAACATTTGTGCACTTCTGTCCTGCCCCAGGTCCCCACGGTATGCTCTGCAGTGCGTTTTAGTTTTCAGACTTGGCAAGACCTTAGTGGAGCTAGTCCAGTTTGCTGAGTAAAGTACTTCTGCACATCCCCCCCGCAACCCCCCCCCCCAACCCATCCAAAGCACCTGGCATTTTTTCAAATGTCACACTCAGTGGGTGGGGGGATGCTTCAACATGCACTGGAGAGATCTGCTTCCCCATTTTGCGGGACTGTAAATTTCACTACAGTAAGTGTACTGGATGAAGCCAGACTTGCTTCTTCGCATCTCCAGCGACCCACCCCCCCTATGGACACACTTCAAACACTAATATCCTGAACAAATGTTAGTTCTCAACTTCAAATAGGATGCTTCGTGAGAGGAGCCCTGCAGGAGTGAAGATACAGTCTGACGCTTATTAAATGTAAAGGTTAAAGCTGTATATTCCACAGGCGCCCTCTGGGCCAGCCATAATTTACGCACGCCATATTTGTTTAAGGAATACTGGGGTAGGTGTCTTGTGAGGGGCAGGGTGTTTGTGGACTGATTAAAAATAACACTCACATTTTATCATCGTTTTAATGAGCTCCGATAAATGCCACAATGTCTGATAGTGAAGAAAAAATTAGTATGGAACATGGAACTGGTGAAGATCAATATTTCATTCTGGGGTCTAGATTTCTCAGTAATTTGGCCCCCGTCTTCCCTCAGATCTGGTCTGTAATCCTGCCTTCATCGTTCTTTTCCTAAATATGAATCTCAATCGTTTCAGTTCAGCTCAGTTTAATGCAATCACCTGCAGAGAAATGTGGAAGGTGGTGTTTAGCTGATGCCTGTGCTCTCTGCTTACTGGATTCTTCAGCAAGCAAACGTTCCAAAACACAAACGAACTACCTTAAATGCTAAAGTATGCTCCACCTATTGGAAAAACAGGGAATTGCAAGGACATGAGAGCTTTGTTCATCTGGCTCGCTGATGTTGTCTATCATTTTTCTAGAATATGTCAGTCCTCCTCTGTTTCTCCTTCAGATTTGCCCAAAAATCTGAAAAAAGTGCTTTGGTTAACACAAGTCCATAAATGTCACTGTTGCTGATGAGAATGCCCTTCACAGAATTAGTCTGAAGTTTCCAGTATTACCC